>JBBPMQ010000360.1:0-23587 GCA_038090375.1 Boletus rubroflammeus | reverse complement strand
TCCGGAGGGTCCCTGGCAGGATATCTCCGCGGACTTTATTACAGATCTCCCCACGTCAAACGGACATGACAGTATTCTCGTGGTGGTAGATCGATTCTCAAAAGAAGTGGTATTTACTCCCACGAACAAAACCGTTACCTCGCTAGGAACGGCTAAACTATACCGGGATCACGTATGGAAAACACACAGACTTCCACGATCCATTATTTCTGATAGAGGCCCACAATTCTCGGCCCAATTAATGAAAGATATCGGCAAAATGCTGAACATCGAGTTACGCATGTCGACCGCATTCCACCCCCAGACCGATGGGCAGACGGAACAGGTCAATCACGATCTCCAGCAGTATTTGCGACTCTATACGGCCGAGAAGCAACACGAATGGGCAGAATGGCTTGCGCTGGCACAATTTAATTATAATCAAAGGCAGCACTCATCTACGGGAAAATCCCCATTTCAACTTACAGTACTTGATCTTACGCGCCTTGTATGGGGATCGAACCAGTAGAAGCACAGGCTCCGGCAGCCACTACCTTTGCCAAGGACATGGAGCAGACGTTAGCTAACGCCAAGGAACATCTTGAAAAGAAGCAAGTAGAGATGAAGGCACAAGCCGACAAGAAACGCTCCGCTACTCCTATTTATAAACCTGGCGACCAAATTTGGCTATCGACGGAAAACCTAAACTTGCGCGAGAGTCACCAATCTCGTAAATTAACAGAACGATGGCTCGGACCATATACCGTAATAGAACACGTCGGAGAAAATGCAATCCGGCTTAAATTACCCCGCTCGATGCAGATTCACCCAGTCATGAACGTTTCATGAACTAAATTATACAAAGACCTACTTCCTGGACAGAAGTTGTACAAACCTGGACCGGTTACGGTGACCGATGAAGGTGATGTCGAATTTGAAGTGGACTTTATCGTAGATTCACGACTAAAGGGCAAGAAGCTCGAGTTCCTGGTTCACTGGAAAGGCTACGGTGAAGAGGATCGCACATGGGAAATCGAAGGTCACCTTTCCCATGCCAAGGAGGCAGTGCGCGAGTTTTACGTAAAAACACCGAGTGCCCCACGATGCTTACGAATAACGAATGAACTCTTCTCTTCTTTATTTAATCCTTACGAAAATTTCACGGACGCACCGCCTATTTGGTCTCGCCTGGAATGCGAACCATAGGAGGGGGGTAATGTTACGGACCTCAATTTTCTAATCTTTCTTTTTCTAATCACATGATATTTTCCACGGTCACGTGACTCGCCTCACGTATTTAATTACCGAAGGGCTAGAACGACCTAGACCCTTATCTGCTATCTTTTATCTATGATGTCATGTCTTATCTACAGGACGCACGGACCAGTAGACAAACATGTACACACACTAGAATAGTATAAGTACCTTGAATCTATCGCCCCAAGAACTCTAGTCAAGTTCTTGTTGGGATTCCCTCTCAATAAGTTTTCCTTAGCTCTAAGCATTTTCTAGTGTGAAACAATCCAAGTCTTTCTTAGATTTGAGGTTGCTAACAGACACAGCATGGTCTGTGTGCATACAGCTACAGTATAAATACTGGGCCTACTTCACCCTAGTAGTAGTAGTGAGAAATCTACACTCATAACCTCTCAATCCTTTCAAGCCTCTCAGGACTTTTCTCCTCCCTTGAGCTACCACCTCAAGAGGTTCCTGCTTGTATAGGATTCATTCAATCCTCCTGCAACATCAAAGCACCAAGCACTCTCTTTCCAGTGTAAGCTCTTCTACATGTGGAACTCCCTTTGCTATCTCTTCTGCACCATCAGATATTATTAACCTATTCTGATACATGGCATGTGTATTTGTACATGCATATGTTTATTATACCAATTTTTTATATGTTTCAGACTAAGACAGCCAATTCATGAAAATTTTAGGACCCTTCAAGATGGCCTCTCATGATGTCCAATATGGAGCCAATGCAGCACGCATAGCATTGAATGGTATCCCACTCAGTTTGGTTTAGCGGTCCGCTGAATGAATACCACTTCATGTGACTTCAATACCAATAGTCTATGATGAAAACCAGAAACCATCTTACCAGGTATATTCGATGTGAAGCTTCAGGAAGACATCATGCGCGAGGAGACAGGTTGTCCAACTCTGTCCATAGTGCATCCAGTGCTGGTTCTTTGAATGTGCGATATGTTCTGGCCAGAGCGGCAAGGTCAGCGGTAGCACGCGAGGCACGGTGCCTGCTTATCAGACTTGGTGGGTAGCATTGACCAAAGATATTCAAAAGAATCTCCTCCAGACGAAGTGCGGGATGCATGTGGACGTGAGGCATGATAGCCTCAAAATAGCCTACTTGAGCTTAATATTCTTATTAATGTTTGCTTTATTTAAATTGTTAACAGACACCAGAAATCTGTACAAAGAGATATCAGTGCTCGACAACCAAAGACATTCACATCGACCAACAGATGAGCTGGGGATCGTTATTAGCATGAAGTCCATACCAAGATTAACGAAGGTCTACAGTCTATGCCAACACACTAATCTTCTTCCGCATTTCTTCTGTCCGACCGCTACCACGTCCTTCGGCGCGCCCGAACACGACAACCTTCCCTGATTCTCCGGCACGGCCTGCTCTCCCGGCGCGATGTAGGAAATCGATCATGTTCCGCGGTTCGTCTACAATGAAAACATGCTTGATCTCAGGGCTAAAGTCAAGGCCTCGCGAGAGGAATGACGTCGTGACAAGAACGTGAGGGGTGATCGCAGGATTTGAATGGCCAGCTTTCGAAACCGGAGGGTTTGACGGCCGAGAACCTGATGTCGCGTGGGAGGAGTCGCTCGACTTTAAGAACCCATCCAAGTGGTGATTGTTTCCCCTCTTGCGAGCATCTGCGTCGCCCGTTAGCGCGACGCAGGCGACACCGCGAGTATCGAGGAATGCGGTGAGCTGCTCTACTTTACTCTTCTTGTTACAGAATATGATGATTTTGGAAAGCTTGACTGGACTGCCAGCTGGGAGGACACTCTTGGCGTGCATGAGAGCATCCTCGGCCCATACGCGCCGAATGCGGCGTTCAATATCTGCATCCTTGTTCCCGCCCGTCCATTTAGCATGCTCTATTCGTAGAGCGCTAGGCAGGTGGTGTAGTTTCGGGGACGCGAGGCGGATTAGCGCGGGATGGTAGGTAGACAGATAATTACTGAGGGAATTTGGAATGGTAGCACTGGTAAGCAGGAGATGGAAGGGATATGATATTGGTTGTGGGAATTCGGGACTCGGCCGTGTCTCATTGAGTGAAACGGGGGAAGCGGGGAGAACGTGAACAGTCTGTCCCTTTGCTGCAGCGATGTCAGCCAACAACTGGCGTGTTGACGCCTCGAAGTCAGGGTCTAGGCGTCCAATAATTCAGTTGCAATGCGCAGAGAAAGGGATATTGAACATACCAAACAGAACGTCTGCTTCATCGATGATGACCCATTCAACGTTTTTTAGGCCCATTGCGGGCTCGTCTATCCAAAACTTCCGCGCTGAGGCGGCGAGTTTTTCTGCAGAAGCAGGGTCTTCGGTCTTCTTCGATCCAACTCTTAGTGCTTTGTCGTGTGCTCTTTGTTCCCAATTCCATCCTCTGCCTTTCTCGAGCTCCAAGAGCTTCATGGGGGTTCCGACAAGTATATCGACCTCGTGGGACGAGCGATCTCCGCTACCGACCGTCACGTCACTAGTGTCGCTGTTATCGAAAACAGCATCCATGCTCATCTTCATTTTTGAAGCAGTTCCATTGTTCTTGGCGGCACTTGACGTGTTCGCTCGAGAGGCACACAATATGCGAAGCTTGATAATGTGCGAAAGCTTTTTCGCAAACACTGCTAGTTGTCGCGACAATTCGTGAGTCGGTGCGAGTATCAAAGCGCGAGGGTTAAGGGGTCGCGATGATGATTTGCGTGGAGAATCAGAACGTTCGAGCTCCGTGCGTTTCATATCCTGCAGGAGTGGTAAAAGGTACGCCATCGACTTGCCGGATCCAGTCTCGCTCGCAAAGAGATACTCCTTCCATTTCGGCTCTGCACCCGGGTCTCCCATCAGATGTTTTATAGAAAGCGCCTGGATCGCAGTTGGCATGGCATCATGACCTATGGTCTCCTTGACGCTCTGCAATAGACCGGGAAGTAATGGGGGTGATGTGAAGCTGCTTGGAAGAGCATTTGAGAGGGATGGCGTAGAAAGGTCAAACTGCCCCTCTAAAGGATTCGAGCGCTGTGAAGCCGGTCGCTTCGGCTGTTTACCACCATGGGGAGCGATATCTCGCGTGAAGGACGGACGCCAAGGGGATGCGACGTGAAGCGACCCGAGCTTCTTGGCTCTCCCAGTGGGTTGCAATGACTGTGCGAGGCGGCTTTTCGACGAAGGAGCTATACCAATTCATATGAGTATGAGAACGCACAATCAACCTAAAGAGTCAGTTCAGGATGCTCACCAGCCTTCACGCTGCTCTTCCTCGTTATTCTCCTGCCTCCAACCAGTAACACAGATGATGTATGAATACAGCGTGACGAAAAACACGTTCCCGATGGAACAACAGCCGTCCGGAACAGGGTGGAGGTCATCATGAAGTCAAGTTCTAGTGACTCTGCTCGCTCACAAGGAATACACTTGACTGTATGTTTTCCAAGTCCGCGCATTTTTTTCTACCTTCCTAATGGAGCTGAGGTAGCTTCGTTACGTCGGCTTCGTTGGGAACAACTTGATAATACGTCAGTACACCCGCCCACGACAACAAACTTGAGCAGACTGTTCGAGTCGGCTCATCGTTCGCAAGTAATTATGTCAAAGAACTAATCCTCAATTTTGAGGAATAAGTTCTGGAACATGCGAGGTCAGGTTGCTCTGGAAACATATTCTCGCAACAGTTTTCGCGTTCTGACGAAGTTAACAGTCTGCATAACCATACAAGTAGGCTAGCTTGAAGAAAGAACCTACGCAAAAGCAGCGGACAAGTATAAGATAGTAGTTGGCCGCAACCCCAAATTTCTACGGGACAGTGAGAGCCAAAATCACCGCAACTAATATTTCAACCATTATGCCCTTACGCCGGTGTGTACCAGTGTACAACTGATTGGCGTACCGAGTGGATAACGACCATCGCGACAGGGTTTCCCTGTTATCGATGACTCCATATAACCACAAGTCGCAGTCGTTATGCGTGGCCGTGTTACTTCCTTGAGCCAGAAGGATTGAAGTGTCCAGGCAGTAAGCCTCTCGGTGAGTCAGACAATGTCACATGCGGTGCTCACATCACTGTTCAACCGAGCAGAGCTTGTGTTGGTCCTTGAGCTTAGTTCCTCGTTCCTCTCTCCCCGCAACTCTGATGATAGAATGGTTACAGTCTGCAGGAATGATCGGAAACAGGTTTGCGCACAAAACCCGAATCCAGGGTGACCGTCGTCTATCGTCTTTGCGCAAAACGTACGCGAGTTCTTCGTCCCCTTGTTTCTCTGCCTACGTGTTCCTGAACACTCCAAACCATTGGATATCGAACGATGTACACCGCCTCCCCCCCTCTCGCTTAAGTCCATTGCCTCACCTTGTGAGCGCTCTAGTTCAGGTTGTCGGCGTAAACCATTCAGCAAACCCTCGCCTAACTCCGGAAATTTCTAAAGACAGAGCGCCCGACCGCTGATCGAGATTCTCCTTACCGCCATAATGCCGCGATGGGATCCCTCATTAAAAAGCTGCGAAGGCGCAGCGGCTAACAAATTGGAAGAACAATTCAGTCGGGCGCGCTCGTAAACTCCATACCGATCAGCAAGGCCATCCATGTCATTGGGGCGCACCTCCTCCACATTAAATGGGGACGATGTCGGCGGCGTAAACTCGTTACTAATCGGACGCAATGATTGTTATATTTACAAGTTGACGTATAAAACCTAGCAACTGTTTTTCTTCGACTCTTCTGTCTATCCAGGGGTGACTGAAGTTATCGGTGTAAAGAGTAAAGAAGGATGTTAAAGAAGTTGATGAGTCGTTATCGAAGTCCTATCCTAACGCCGCACACTATTAGCACATAAATCCTGATCAAGCGAGGTTGATCATAAGATAATCGAGAAGCGAGGGATGACTCAGAACCACGTCAGAGGTTGGGTCTTGTGTTCCCTACCTGGGACCATTCGCCCATGTTCCGCTGTGGTGAAAATGAAATATTCGACACGAACAAGGACTCCTGGAGGGCCATCTCAGTTCCAGGGGCAAGGTCTAGGTAGGCCAGGCGTTAGATGTGTTCACTGTTCGGGCTATCACCAATCCACTTCTCGCTATTCAGATTCGCACTCGCCATATTTACCATCAGGTCTTTGTCTCTCTGATATGATCGTGGGGAAGGAGCTGAGACGGTCGAGGCGACATGATCACGTACCGCGAACCCATCTTAGCCCCAAAAATCTTTGGGGGATATTGTTCCTCCGGGGATATTGACCATGTGCCGGAGGAAAAAACACGGCCATAGTGATGGACGCCATGAATAGGCGCTTGGGCCGACTATTTATCTGATTATCAGCTAATTCGGGCACATAGGCATGTTTTCCAACCCTAGTCTGCCTTCAATTCAGGCGGGTCGACGACTGACGAAGGGACAACAACGGTGGGCGGGAAGGAACAACGTTCTGCGCAACCCACGACCTTCAGCAACTGAACAAAAAAGACGCATGGACTACACGACTATAATGGAACCGCAGCACAAAGGAGCCGTGCCAATGCGTGTTATACACGCAAAAGGCAGATTCGCTCCTTTTTTATAAGGGCGAGATCCGACGAGCCGGGTCTCCAGCAGCCTTCCGGTACGTGGCACGCTGCACCGCCCGCGTGGCGGAACCAATCCGGCTGGATCTTTGTTGGGTGATAACGACCATGTGCATGGGTGGTAATCACTAATGGTGGAGCTCGTCGAACGACACACGGAACTGAACGAGGATATATCGTGGCCCTTCCCATTCAAGTTCCTGTCTGTCGTGGAGAATTTCCCCTTTAGCCTGATCGGTGGTTGGACTCGTCCTTGAACGTTGCGTAGTCCTGGGTTAACAATGTAGGAAAAAATTTGTTTATTCATTTCCGTGAGCCATCAACGTCGAGTGTGAAATAAACACGTCTGACCTCTCCGCGCCTTGACCCGAGTCCTGACAACGCGCAATCGATGATGAATGAACGGCAGCGATCAGCCTAATGTGAACAAATTTTTCCCCCCTCGGTCGGTTGGAAATCTGAGCGGGAATGTGCCATTCACTTCAGGTTCAAGGGGTCGCAGGTTCCATTAATTGAGGAAGCCACACCGTCCAACGTTCGACGGTGGTTAACCACAAGGAAGTCTCAAGGCAACCGCGGAAGAGCCATATCCCAGTATTATGGATGAGGAAATTACTGGAGCCAGAGGTACTGACGCCATGCACCCTTACTTTCGGTTGCTTCCATACGTATCTATCATCATAATGCAGGCGTCAGCCGCTTCTAGAGACGGATCGGTGGCGGTCTGCAAGACAGGAGGTCACCGTAACCTCGTCTCCCCTTGAAAATTCGTCTTCGCAGGACCGGAGATGAAAGGGATGGCCAGGCAGTTCCCTTGGTCGAGAGTGTCAAGAAACGTCAGCAGGTAATCCTACAGCAATAAGCCTGCCTAGGGGCATCAAGCTACGCGCCGTAGTAGAAATTGAAGACATTCATAAGCGGCACATTTTCTACAGGCGTCCGGTGTCCATCAGAAGGGGAAGGAGGCCAGCAGACAACTGCGGAAGGGATGAAAGAAGACTGCAACTTTCTTCAGTACCATGACGTTGGCGCGCAGTGTCCCCAGCATGGTGCAAAACATCCTATACAGTGTGTGTGTGTGTGATGAACAGAAAGCGCACGGTGAGCTCGGGGATCCGCGCCGAAGGATATCACGGTGACGAGTCTAGCACTTCCGGTTGTAGTCAGTGGTCACACGTCAGCATAATCACCAATTTTGATTTCCTACACAGCCTATGGACATGTTAGCGACATGCTCTGTACCTCGCCTGGCCGACAGTCGGTTCAACTGCCTGGCTACCCAAATCCGGACGCGACTTGATGGCGTGAACGTTGTCCACCAGGACCCTGCCAATTCCGAGGTTCTTCACAGTTTCATATGGCGCACGCCATGCACCGCTATGCGGCCTGCAAATAAATTACGTTTATTGGGATGCGGCATTATCTATGTAAGTATGAGATGGTACGATGTGAAGGGGTTCTTGCCACATCACCCAAACACATCCCACGGTAGGGGACCCTGGTAGATTTGTCTGGGATCGTCCGGACACCACTCTAACAAACCACGCAGTTCCGGCGCGGATGCGTGGTAGGAATGGAATCGTATGAATGGGTTCCTACCCCGCCTTTTGGAAAGGAGGAAGTCGTGACAGCCGTATATGTCAAGGGTATATGGCTGATAGCCGTTTTTGAACTATATGAGATCGCAGTATTATCGGAATTAGTGTGAATCCTAGGATGGTTGCGTTCAACCCTTACCTCGCCTTCGCGAGCCGTGATGGCTTCATCATCTGTGGCGAGAGGTTCGAGGCCAGTGTACTCAAATAGCGGAGCAGGGAATCTAATTGCCGCCCGATGTAGTTCTTCGAACCGTTGCCGCTTCATCTCGTAGCCAACCACGGTAATTTGAGACGGGTATCTTCCAGTGACCTCATGAAACCGTGCTACGGAAAACAATATGTTTTGATACGAATCGAGGGCATACGTCTCCGTCGTGGCCCGAGAAAATGGGGGATTGGCACCTGTATTTGCTGTGATACGAAATAGATTCATGCTCAGCGCAAGTCGCATGTATGACTCTGCTTCAGTTGTCGTCGATTGAAGCCTAGTTTGACCACTGCGGAGTGTAATCATCCGATGGGTTAACGTTCGATCGAAGATGAACGTGTCAGACAAGCCCTTACCCACTGAACACTAGTAAAGAATTTTTGTCCTCCAACGCAAGGCGTACTCTGGTAATGTTCCAATGTCAGCTCTTATCCCGAGCTTGAGCTCGAGGTTGTCACGCACGCGTGGCCAAAGAATGCAAGCCAGCTTACCCTTGCTCGATATGATCGACGAACGCAGATACCCTACCACCCCCTCTCTGGTAATCTTCCAGCGTCCACAATTCTTCGTCAAGAACCTCATCCCGTTTAGAACCCGACCAAATTGCGTGTCCGGGTACGACAATAAGGTGAGAGAGACGCTCCAACGTCTCGTCGCGCTGTATCGTTGCAAGAATGCTGGGTGGTGGGGTATAGCCCATGAAACCCACACCAGACGAATGCGGATATGTCGACGAAGATGAAAAGATGAAAACGAGGTTATATAGGAAAGATATACAGCCAAGTACAGCCAAGAGCAACACGCCCAGGTTGGTCAGTCTCGAGCGCCCGCCGAGAGACCGAAGAGCGGCACGGTAGTCGAACGAGCGTGAGCGACCGCTGGTAGCATTGTAGTGGAAAGCGCCACGTCGAGAAGATGGGCCAGAGCTCAGGGCTGGTGTCGGGAGCATCGTTCAGAACGAGATGGTCATGTTCAAGTTCATCGCCCGGACACAAAGCCACAAATGGCGGGCCAGGTGTCCGAAAGAGGAAGGAACCCGACTCTTGGGGGCGGCTCGCGGGAGAAGGGCCAGCCGTCAAGCCTTTTTGCTCAGCCAAATGGTACGACGTTTACCAGTATAGCTTATGAGCGCGAGCGATCTGAGTCTTCGCATGTGCAATGGAGTCATTGACCCACTCATAAATGTAAACTCCAGCATCTCCGAGTCGCCGTCGACTCCGTCACCATCAACCCCGGCCCGGGTAATGCGAGGCTCGTAGAGTCAATTATCCACTGTGTCTCCGATTCGGATAGTATCCCACTGACACACTCGCATATATAAGGAACATTTGGGTATCTCAGTTGGGAGCTGAGTGGGCCTGCCAGGATGGCAAAAGTCCCTCGAGTGTCTCTCGCTCAAGTTTTCCCCCAGGATACGCGGGCAAGTCCAACCTCTAACACCGAAGGTTCAATGAATAGGTCAACTCGTGTCGCGCTTGCAAGCATGCCGTGGATAGCTGTGAATCCACTAGTGCAGCGGTTCAGACGCGTGCAGTGTCGTAGGTAAGTGAATGACAGAGTCCATGTCATGAGACGAAAACACGGCGATCCTATCGGTACGTCGACATGCCCCATGGGTATTAAGTAATTTCTTGTGCTAAGCCGTGGGTAGAAAGAAAACAGAAGCAAGGTAGATTAGGCGTTTTAGGGTATTCACGCAGGGTCTATCACCTGACGGCGCGCGATGTGCGCTCCATTCCATTGAAGAGCGTCGATGGCACATTCCGTGAATGTCGCTCGGTGTCTCTGGTCATCCGAATCTGCCCATCATTTGATCTGCCCATCACATTGTGCGAACAGAAACGATCAAATCACTGCTTACCAAACCTCGGTAGTGCATCGAACATCTCGTTCTCCAGAGGCACCACAGGCCAGTGGTGGCTGGGGGGAACGTTTCCGTTCATCCGAGGTTGGCCAATGGACTTCTCGCCTAGGAAAAGGTGAGTCAACGGAATGTGAACTGGACGATAACCGAGTCTCACAATTTCGTCCGTAATAATCTCCGTCGAGAGTATCAACGAACGTGAGGTGAAGCTGACCGCCGAAGTGTCCTTCCCGTGGTGCTCGTCTCGCACCTCCATATGCTTGATACGGACCAGCGGTTCTAACATGATTTCGGCCGTGAGCAGGTGATGAATCGAAGACATCTGACAGCCACAACCAAGTGAATCAGGCACGAGTTTCAAAAAAAAACTGAACGACGGAGGTCGGGGAAAGACATACAATGATGCCGTTCCTCGGTCAAATTGTGTTGTTTGAAATTATGAACCGGTCCAGGAAACGAGGGCATAAAGTGATCCTGTGCATATCTTGGGCGTTGCAAATGGACATGTTCCTTGGAAATTACGTCTTGTACTCGTTGAGCAGAGGACGGTGCATAATATAGTGATCCTCCAGAAGCATGGAACGGATGTTGAACTTCTACGCCTTGAGTGGCAAATGAGGTTGGGTCATTTGTGACGGAAATTGGAGAGGGAACGACTGGATCGCTTGGCGAATGTGAATGATCAGAGGAAACAGGAGTGTTATTGTAGCTTGGGTATACGAGAAATGGGTCGAGGAGATCTCCCGGAAAGAACGTCGAAAAGGAATTTTGTGATGGGACAGAGTCTGAAGAGCCTGTGTCGCTCGCTGAGCCCGAACAGAAACGCACTGATGGCGAAGGTCCCGATACCGCGTCCGAGTTGGCACCGGATGGCGCGGCCGCCCAGTGGCAGTCACCCTCGGTTTGCTGATCAATTGGCAAATGATCCGCGGGTATGTATGACTTCGGAGATGGGGAAGCAACAGGGTGAGGAGTCGTGGAGATCAGCACCGGCGCCCGATCTTCGGAATCAGAGCTTCGCGCGACCGTCGTGGCCGACAACGTCGGCACCATACCCATTCCGGACGACCTGAAGGACCGAATGACAAATACGCACTCTTTCCCACGTGCCTGGCATTTGCTGCAAGGCCGCTGCAGATCACACTTCACTTTTGAGTCGGCACAGGCCTGACAAGACCGTCGCCTCGTGCGGTTAGCATGGGACCTAGAATCACGGGTGAGATCGAGTACTGGGAAGGAGGCACGCACAGGACGGAGGGGAGGAGATAACCGGATGAAGAAAAAGACAAGACACCCACGAATCACCACATGTTTTCTTATGTCGCGTCAACAAATCGCTGCGGGTGAACTGCGCGTCGCAGGTCTGTTAGGGTTCAGTCCTAAACATGCAGGGTCGAAGAAACATTTTTGCAGGTGCTCACATCACACCGATGGGACCTGTCTCCAGTGTCTGTTATGGTTCGTGCACTGAGTTTCGGTGTCTATACTCCCGAATTGGAGAATAATCAAGACTCACGGGTACGTAGGTGGCGATTGAGATGCGTAGTGCGGGTGAACTTCGCGGGACAGTGTGGACAGAGTTTCGTTTGGGGAAGGACGGGTATATTGCCTTTGTGCGAGCGCATCTTCGATACCGCACCGTCTTTTCTGTACTCGATGACAGTCCGAGCTTGCAGTACCGTAAAAGAGGAAGCGGTAGGATCTACACGATAACGGGAAGAGGTCGACCCATAGACCATGTTAGGATGGAGGGCAGAGTCAAGCCGAGAAGGTCGACACTCGAAAGTCAATCGGTGGACATATTCAAGCTGGAAACGCTTTATACATGGGACTGACAACCTCTTCCAACCCTGCAACTCCGATAGTGAATAGCATGCAATGACCGAGGCAATACTAACCTAAATTTGATTTCGGCGCAATTTACCCGAAAAGGAAATGATAGCTCGGCGACAAAAAACCGATCTCATGATATCGACATTGAGATGAATTTAAAGTTGATGTTGAGGTGAAATTCTTACCCGAGAAGTCTTATTTCTACGCCGTGTCACCATCGAGTCCGCTGAACCTGGAAAGCGTGATCACTGCGTGGCCGCTCGCCGATAGTAACATGCCCTTGTAGATTGATGCATAAGCTGACCAATCTGAGATCCTAGCTCTTCCACAACTTTAAAGACCGCGTGTTGAAAAGAATGCAAAACAAAACAAACAAAACAAACCTGACCGCTCAGGTCGTGGAGCGTGCTGATCGACATGCCGGACAGCCCCAGATCAAATACCATGTCCGACGGCTCCTGAGAATCAACTCTTAGGCGTGCTGACAGCCATGGCCACGGTTACGTCTATGTTAACCAGGTATTGCCGATGTGCAACATCCAGATCCATCCTGCCTAATCCTTTGAAGCTTGGCAAGGTTTTCTGCCTTCCTCGCCGCCTCACGTTTGAGGCTGAAACTCCCGCTCCAGTGCCCATTGCACAGCTTGCTCCACGTCCCCGACCTCGTGTGTAGGGCGGTGGCTTGGCGGTCCCTGACGAGGGTCGTAAACACCCGTCCTGACCAGTATAGACTTCCAACGTGCGGCATTCGCCCCTGCAATGTCGGACTCTGGGTTGTCTGAGAAGCGCAGCATGAATACGTTGCCAATCTTGGTGCGGTACACTCTGCGACTCACCTCCGACCATGTACCTGCCGAGCAAATTATGCAATTGTCAGCAGGACCAACGAATTGCTCTTGTTTGTTACTTACACCGAGTCAACACAGAATTTTTCCAGCAGTTGTCCCCGCAACACTTGCTCCGCGAACTTGTAGGTCGCTTCCGTCGGTTTTCCGAATTGGGTATACGGATATGGCGCTCCAGTTAGCGACTGCAGGAAAACGTGTGGTCATTGTGTGTGGAAAATGCGGAGTGGGTTCAATCCAGTCACCTTGAAAACAGCTTGGAAAGCAAATTTGAACGCGCCTTGACCAATTCGAGGTCTATCAAAATCCGATTTCCATACGAGATCTGGATTGCAGAAAACGAGGTCGACCGCCTTTCGCATATGATCTGGTAAGTAGGGACCGCCCACAACGCCGCCTGATTGAATTATATCGCACATCACTTGTATATCAAGGGCCCAGTTTCGAGGATCATGAAATACAATGATAGCGGCGATGCAGGTTTTGGAGAAATCGGTTATCTAATGAACACCAGATTTCGCCTGATTGAAGAACTGATCGGAGTACCAGCAAGCGGACTAACCTTTACTGACTCCCGCTCCTCAGCCGTAAGACTGTGAAGTGGCCACGCACTGATACCTGCTTAAGAAAATGCTTGGAACCGAATGCTTGCGAGTGACTTACGACTTATTCCAAGCAAGTACGTCGAGGGTCGTGTAAACATGCTTGAGGCCATAGCTATTCTCGAGATCAGAGATCTATATCAACAGAGCAATGCGGAGAAACATATCAAGTAATTACCCTTCGGCAACCTTGCGGAGGGTGTCGCCCTTGCCGCCTAGCACCAGCACCGGTAGATCAGCATACTTGTGCACAACGGACTTCAGTACGGTGTGCGCCTGAATATATCGTTCCGGATCGATCTGTGTAGAATCTTCTCAGCGAATGGCACGAGTCATCTCGCACCGCGGAGCTTACTTTGATTCCCAGCTGCTGACTGAGTCTGTGGCAGCGCGCTGACTCGCTCACGCCACCGCCGTTAGTTAGCTGGAAGCTAATTGAGTTTGATGGGAAGCGGGAAACATGAGGTATCAGTTACTAAGAGGTAAGGTATTTTACTTGGGAAAAGCGATCAGGACGCGCGAAAAGCAGTGGAGTGAAGAAAAAAAAAAGACATACAGGCCGGATTGATTGTTACCATCCAGGATCGACAATGCGCGCTTTGCGGCTGGTAGGGCATTGTCACCGCGAACAAGAACGCCATCCTGAGGCACAGGCGGGAGTCAGTCAAACTACAGCATGTTCGGGTCCCAGGAAAACCTGAACATGTCACGGACAATATCAAACACGAACGCCAAAGGCGAGGCAGCCCTGTGAGCTTTTGAAACGAGATTGGTATGAGAACCAAGTGAAACAGAATAAACGATAGCACGCGTTGTGGAGACTCGCCTGTGCAATGTCGTACAAAAGAGCTGAATGGAGTGACATTGACGTACTCTGAGCACATGTGCCTCTGCGAACATAGGGTGCTCAGTTGGCGCATCATGATTCTGGACTTCTCGGTATGTTGCGTGAGAGTCAAGAAAAACGCGGTTTGCGACCTGCAGAGTAGTTCATGAAGGATAAGTACTAACTATGGATGAGAAGGGACAACCTTGGCGATGTGACTTGATACGCGCCAGGGCTGAAACGACTTAACTTTGAGTCCACGTTGTGTTCAAAAGCGCGTGGCTGCCAGGCTGTGGAACGGACAACACTCACCGCGGTGTCCACAAATCCGGCGGAAACCGATCATTGGCCAGTCTAGAAATGCAACATTCCGTGGTACAGAATTACCTAATCAAGATCGACACTCGGAACCCGCTCCCTGGCAGCCTCCTCCAGAGCCGAGCGACTGCATTCAAGTGAAACGGGGCTGCCTGATTCTTGACTTCTGCTGACAAGTTCCATGTTCATGTGAATAACACTAGTAAATCTCCCAGTCTCCTTCATCAGAGATAGCTTAACTGGGAACCGGACTGGTTCGAAGACCGTATATCCTTCCAGCAAGAGCTGTAATTTCATTTCAACATCTTGGGCAGAAGACGGCGTTCATACGTATAATGGAACGATATCAAGTGGTACACAAAGGCAAGTTAAGATACCTTGGAAGGGTCGGATGTGTCTGAAACTGATCATTCTGAGCGGTGCAGAATACTTGGTTTAGGTCCTCGTACAGCAAACACCGAGCCGTTGAAGGTGACATACTATCGCATGCCTTCCACGGAGAACTCCCTTCGAGACGAGGCAGCATCATTACCCGCCGCTCCACCAAGTTCCGCCGCAGACTCCATCTCATCTCAAGCCAGTCTACAAAACATCAACATGTCTTCGGCACTCGGAATCCACACACCCCTACGCATGCTGGAGTTATGTACACCAAGAACTCAATGCAAAGCAAGCTCAGTGACTGGCCGTTTTGAATTAAATATTGACGATGTGATGATCACTCTCTATCTCATGCTGCCCGATTAGGCCTCGTGCTCGGCTGGGTATTCTACTCGAGCCTGCTGTCCTCATGCGCGCCCGCCACTGATCTAGATTCCAGCCCACACCATACCTAAGCTTGACGCTGGACAGCTAATCCCCTGTTATTCAAATTTACTATCATCATCCCTAGCTCAAAATAGTGCCCACGCAAATGACAAGAGTGACCGAGGTCTATCTATAGCCACCGTCCTTTATCTCTTACCCCCAACATCATGGCTACTGTAACATCGTCTCGGTTTGCAGTTATCGCAGCCGGAACAAGGGCTCCGTGGTGGCCAACAGACTCACCAGGGCCACACCAACATGGTCGGATGCTCCGAGGCGACGCGTCAACGTGCCAAGGAAGCAGGAATGCTTGATGCATTCTTGGACGATATTGTAGTCGAAGCAAACTGGATATTGAGTATACTCCCCCCTCGAGACGCCGTATCGCTGGCCGAGAAGATTCGGGATACTGCCGCGAACCGGAGCCTCGGACCTTTCGTGTTTGCAGATTGCAATGCTGTCAGTCCGGAGACGGTGAAACGGATCGCAGGAATCTTCGCAGGTAATCAAGTTCATCGATGTCGGTGTTATTGGAGGTCCACCGAGGGATGGGTACGATCCTACGTTCTATGCATTGACTGCAACAGAGGACAGAAATGAGCTGGACGCCTTCGTGGCGCTCTCCGAGTATGGGCTGAAATTTTCACCGTTGACGGGAGAGAATGCAGGTGTGCGCTCAAAATGCCATACGGGGTGAACAGTCTTCCGTTCTAGATGTAAGCCTAGCAGAAAGGTTGAGCGGCACGTAAAGGGAATCACCAAAGGAACGACTGGTCTGTATACGACGAGCCCACGCGGCGTCACCAGCGACCGCAGAAGCACCAATCAAAGAGCTGATCCTGTCGCAGCCCGGAGTACTCGACTGGTTGGTAAAGACTGCTACCAATGCTTCCGGTGGGTAGGAGAGGTGGAGGAATTCGGGGAATTCGTGGGTGGGAAAGAAGGTAATATCTATAAAGGAACTCGCGAGGATATACGAGCGGGTTGAGAAGTCGCTTGATGGGGACCAAGCGGGCGTAAACGTGTTGAGTAAGTTTGTAGAAGATGCGAAGAGAACGCAGAAGAAATGATGGTCACTGACTCGGACTTGGATAGTTAGGGACCCACCTGTCAAGTTGCACTGTTGCAGCTGAGTCTTTCGTCGGCAAATGCCCACAGCAACCGCGCGTCTTTTTCATTTTAGCCCGTCAGATGGGGACTCGGCGGCAAGATTCGTTGACACGATGGGATCCCTGTCTGTTTCAGATACGGGGCCCATCATCACTAGTAGCAACCTGGGGAACGTCCTCGCCGAGTACGATGATACGGTCTGGTCTGGTGATAGCCGAATATATAGGCGAAGATACATGTGGAGTTACTAAATGGGATTACGGGATAGCAACCTTGAACGGGCTGGTTTATCTGCACCCAAAGCTCGCTTTCGTGACTGCAAATTTTCAACGTTTGAGTTTGGCGTTTCGTCTGTATCCTCCTCGGCCGGCTCAGTACACCGTCGCCATCCGCTCGACGAAGCCTTCGTGTTGTATTTTACCTTGGAACCGTCAAGTCTGCTCTTTGCTCTTTCTCTTGCTCTCTCCCTGCACGCGATCCGCACTCAGTCGCCAATACTACACCCAATGGCCACCGCCGAACCCGATAAGACCCTCGATCAGACCGCGTCCTCTCCCAAGCCCACTGCTATACCTGCCACGCCACCCGAGCCGTCGCCGGCCAAGGCCGATGTAACGCCCAACGGCGCTTCGCCTCAATCTGCGACCGTAGTACCGCAAGTAAACGTGAACGGCGAGCCGCTGCGGAGTCCCCGTCCGTCGGGAAAATTTGCGCCGCCGTTTGATCAAGACAGCTCGACCTGGGGCGCAAACTTTTGGGTCACTTTGGTTGATCCACAGGTGCGTCATGTCTCGTTCTCCGCGCCGTCGATGACCAGTACAAGCGTCGTCGCGCTTCTTTAAGACCAGCACGACGTTCTTTGCATGTCCAGCGACAGGCCAGGTTAGCTGGGACCCTCCAGCGGGCACCTTTGTGTGAGTCGTATTGTCGCAAAATTCAAATTGTGTTTCTCAGTTTTATACTGTTTCCATCTTCCAGGCTGCCTCCCAACGAGGATGGCGAGTGGTGGGAGCTCAGTGACGAGTCTCGTGGCGGAATACCATATTATTATCAAACTAAAACGGGTGAGACCGTCTGGGAGCGCCCAGACGGATTCGTCATTCCCCTGACTGTCATCCAAGTAACTCGAGCTCCCTATCTTCGTTCACAACATGCTCACTGTAATGCGTTAGCAAACAGCTCTTGGTCGTCGTCTCTCTCAGGCTGGCATGCGTAAAAAAGCATCCGCTACCAGCCAGGCCACGACACCCGACCGCCAAGCCCATCGTCGGGCTCGAGCACAAACCGGCGGTGTTGACAAGGATACCCGTCATGTTGCACCTCGATCGGGCGACGCAGATCTGCAACCCCGACCTTCATATTCGTCAACACGTAGTTCTCCCGGTCGGATCACACTGACAACGAGCGCGAGTCCTGTCAAAAGACAACCCCACCAATCGCCACCTGTCAGACGCTCCTTCACAAATGACCAACATGGACAACCAAACGGGTCGACTCGTGGTTGGCCGAACGGATTGCACAACAATCTTCCCCCGATTCCTGCATCCCCGTACGCATCAGAGCCTTCTACTCCTGCTTCTCGTAAGTCGATATCACTCAGTTCCGCAAATGGCAAGTCGAGTCCCAGGGAGGAGAAACAACGGCACAAGAGTGGTAGCAACGGTGCAATGACCGATACCGAGGACGCGTCGCCATCGCGATCGAGATCCAAGTCTTCTTCATACGTGCCTCACAGGTCACCAGCACCGCAAAGTTTGAACGCCGCGGTGGAGATGCTCTCGTTATCGGAGAGAAGATCGGCGTCGGACCATGGTCATCCCATGGCGCTTCGTCCTGGCGCCGCGGAGAGCAAGCCACGTCCAAGTACGAGTAGTTCGAGTTCAAAGTCCAAGGAGAAGCGCGACGTCACACAATCTCCGACGAAGAGCTCGAATACGCATGGTACCTTCTGGATGACACGGAGCACATCAACGCCACCAACTGTGAATGGCAAGACTATTAGTAGCCCCATTCCCAATGAAGGTGAGTCAGATTCCTTGACTAATCGTGTATTCCTAATTACGCTTGGCAGAGGCTTCGTTGGACATGAGTCCACTCAAGAACCGGTCGACTGGCAAACCTATCCATGTCGCGGCCTCGGGAAGTCTTCCACCTTCTCTGCATCGTACCCCCACAGCAACGCTTGCATCAGGGTTTGTATACCTATGGTTCACCAAGGCAAAGTCGGTTGATGATTGCTTCCTAGGACATATCCTGTGCTTCCTCATGATCTCGCTTCCGATATTCAACAATTCGTAGAATCGGATTACGCCAGACAATACTTCTCCACGCATCGTACAGGATTTATATTCCGCCGTAGAGTCCCCGTGGCACAAATGATGACATGGCAAAAGGCCCCGCTCACCTCGCCTCTCCTCACACTGAATCGTCCGCTAAAAACGGATGCAGTCAAAATATTCAAGGTGATCCAACACATCATGGGTGACCGTGAGCGGGAAAAGCCTGCTGGCATACCCATACACAATGGGTCAACGAGTTCGCTTCCTATAAATTCGATGGGCCTCCTCGAGGAAGAGCGGTGGTTATTAGGAGAGGGCCTCGCGCACGGAGAACTACGAGACGAGATTTACTGCCAGGTAATGAAACAACTAAGTGGCAATCCCAACACGGAGAGCATTTTCAAAGGATGGCAGATGCTCTGCGTACTGCTAATCGCATTTCCCCCATCCAAAAACTTCGAGGCTTACCTACGCTCCTTCATTATCCAACGGACATCTCTATCTGAGGGCCGCGTGGACGTCATGGCGAAACACTGTTTACGTCGATTGTCTGCCATATCGAAGAAGGGTCCGAGGGGGAAACCGCCATCTGTGGCCGAGATCGAGACCGCGTCTGATGCAGCGTTCAATCCGTCCACGTTTGGAGAATCGTTGGATGCAATTATGCGTCTACAAGAGCGCAACTACCCCAACGAGAAGATACCGATCATCCTCCCATTCCTAGGAGACGGTATCCTTGCATTGGGTGGTACGAAATGCGAAGGAATCTTTCGAGTACCAGGCGATGGCGATCTCGTTTCGGAGCTCAAGATCAGGATCGACAGGGGATATTACACGCTCGAGAACTTCGATGACCCGCATGTCCTTGCGTCACTGCTCAAGCTGTGGCTCCGCGAGCTCCTGGACCCGCTTATTCCCGAAGAGCTGTACAACGACTGTATTACTGCGGCCGCTGAGCCATCTTCGTGTATAGCGATCGTTCGACGACTGCCAACGATCAATCGGAGGGTCATGCTCTTCATCATCAGCTTTTTGCAGTTGTTCTTGGAGGAGAAAGTATTAGCAAACACGAAGATGACGGCTGCGAACATGGCACTAGTCATGGCTCCGAATCTGTTGAGATGTAACTCGGATTCGATGAAGATCGTGTTTACAAACGCGCAGTAAGTATTCCTATATCCAATTCGTGATAAGTAATGTCCAATTGATTGGGTTGGCGAGTAGATTCGAGCAAATGTTCGTCTATAACCTGCTTTTACACCTCAATTGCAGCGAAACGGACGAGGAATACGTGCCTGTTCATGGGCGAGGCGCGAGTCTCCCTAGCTCTCCAAAACCCCGCGCGTCCAAGTCTCGGAATAGAAGATGAACTACCTCACGTTCAATCACCGTCGGCCCGAGGTGCCCGGGATAAGGATAGCCCTTCCAGGTCAATGGCTAACTTGCTTTCCCTCATCCTCCCCTTGACATATATCGTTCGCTTGAACACTCGCGTGCTTATTGGCCAGACCAACGCACCACCCGATTCGCTCGTACCAACCACAACAGACTATCCACTCACAGTCCCACTGTCATTGCTCACCATTGTACTTCCAATACCAATACCTCCATCAATAACCTCACCGCTCGCATGTTCATTGATACTTTGGCGCACTACTAAATGTTCGCGTTTCGAGACCATCCTTTTTGCTTTCACGTCGGTCGCCCTTCTGGCTCACCACCCACAAATGTCCATTCTTTTTTTTTTCATTTACTGTTTGTTTCATTTTGGTTACTAATCCTCTGTGCGTCTCACTTCTTGCTTTACGTGGACGGAACTCCCATCTCTTGCAAGGAATTTATACCGATCGTACATCCGTGTCGATATATCTCGCGTTATCTCCTTCGTTCTTCAAGTACATGGTTTCATAATACCTCGCATTTCTTACTTTACATTTTCTTTGCTCTTGTCTTCCGTATAACACACACTGGCACGTACACTCCTTTTTTTTGTTTGGTAGATTAATGATAATGGAAAAAAGAGAGAGAATGGGAACATTTGAACTGAACGAGACTCGCAGATGCATGCGCGGTCCCAGATCGCTGAATCCAGAAGGCTGCTCGACTCACACAACGTGGTTGACGATCATGAGAAGGTTGTAAAGAATTATGATCATGGAATCAGAAGTCCTTGGCCCGCAAGATTAGGGAGTCGACTCGCCCCTGTTTCATTTCATTTCATTCTCTCGCACACTTTTTTTTTTCCCAACTCATTGAAACAACTAAATTTAAACTCAAGTTGAAGCATGCTATAGTTAGCTTGTGCTCTTTCAGAATTCCTGGACAATCAATTGGCAGAGTTGAGAGTTGACTGGAGTTCTCACGGCTGATACAGCAGAAGGTTACCCCGGAAAGGTTACCACTATCATGCGTTCACAACTGCCCACAGCGACTATAGTACTCACTCTCGAAGAGATCCTTCTAAACATATTTAGTCGTTGCTCCCCTCCTCAAGCGGTACATCGGCCAGCTCAAAGGCGCCGCTGTACCGCAGATCCAGTGGCTGCGCTAGCCAGAACATGTCGAACGTTCAAAGAGCCCGCGCTGGATGTACTGTGGGCGAACCTTTCTCCTCTGGCGTGGTGTCTTCCCGAAGCTTGTCGCCCGTCTTGCAGGGCAGAGTACTGGTTTTCGTCGTGGTACAGATTTCACGAATGCTTATACATACCCCTTCTTCACAGTGCTATTCGTTCAGCAGACCGCTAAACGAAACCGAATGGAATACCCTTCGAGGCTACACCAATCGCGTCCGGTTCATACTCGGCCTCTTGGCACTCTCGATGACAACTCAATTTCGACAATCTTTAACCCACCCTTTGTTGATCCACTCTTCCCAAACCTACGATCATTGTACATTTCCTTGTGGTGCACCTTGCCGTCCCGCCGTTGACCTCACTCAAAAACTCGATCTCCATTTCTCGGCATGGGACATGATGTCCCTATCGGGGGACCTTTAAAGCGATTTCGAATTTACATGTATTGTGCTCATCCTTTCAATGAAACAATCTCCCGTCAGGTATGCCACTGGATGAATCTTTAGATCGTGGATTGTCGCGATTGTCGCCTTGAATGCGGACGCTATCATGCATCTCTCCCCTGAAATGGCTGTCGTTCACATTGAGCACCGAGTTAGCCGATGATATATCCCCTTTTGGCTTTGTGTTCGTCACTTCTCGAACCTAACGCGTTTGGAGACCGTATCCGAATCCCTGACACCCGTCATGGGCCTCCTTTCCTTCAGTCAAGAGCCTCATTGTCAAATTTTCAGGCTACCCTTCGAAACAGACTGTCGAAACATACTCGACGACCGTCTGAAATTTGTGTCCATCCAACACCCTCGTCCACTTCACACTCCTTAATACTGGAGCCCTAACCTGGAATCCTCTCAATCTGCACCAACAGGCGCGTTACCGACTTACCTTGGATGACACCCTCCCCCACGGAATACATATGGTCTGCGAGTCTGACGGACAATGACCTGCTCGATCTAGTGTCTGCATCCCCTCGCATAGAACGTCTCGTCATAAATGATATTGTGGGGCTGGTGAACTGGTGATGGGATCACCATAGGTGGACTGCTACAGCTCCTGCGAGAAATGTCCGTCGTTGTACGATTTTTTGCCTAGCCGGCATCAACACACGCAACTATGTACACCCTAGATTCCTCAAGGATTGGACATTCTACGAATCCTACTCCCTATCAGTATGAACATTGCCGAATCACCTATCCAACCATCGTATATTCCAGGTTTGGTTTTCCGTGTTTACAGAGCTCAAAATTGGCAGGTTCGGTGGCTTCCAGATACCTCTTGGCAGATGCTGTATGATCGGGTCAAAGGGGTGTTTTTGGAGCGGTCTCTACTATCTGAGACACAATAGAAGTTGATACTCGACATATTCCTTTTTTTTTTCCTTCCCCGTATAGGCACCTCTAATATGTTTCAACTGATAAGTTCCGTCCTACACAATACACGTTAATGGTGGAGTGATTCAAATCTAACGCTTGTAAAGTCCCTCGAATCACCCACAGCTTACCCTTTCGCATTATGCCTTGTTGGGCGGTTCGCGGGGTAAACGTTCTTCGTCGCTGTTCTTTTCTCGCCACTAGTCTCCCCAAACCAGACCTAAGACTTCGAAATCAGAAGACAGTCGTTTTGACCCTACTAGGAATATTAGTACGCATGCTTGACAAGTCAATCGACATACATACTTTCCGAGTCGCAATTCACATGTGTCGAACCTAAGAGGAATCTCAACCGTCACACGAGTATGCGAACGAGCCAACGATGACCATAACAGTCCTACGCCCGTTCCCTACTAGAGTTCAGGCGCACAGGGATAGGGGGGGAAAAAGGATCGACGCCAGCAGGATTCGAACCTGCGCCCTCATAGAGGAACAGATTTCTAATCTGTCGCCGTAACCACTTGGCTATAGCGCCTTGAGTGGGAAACCACAGTTACGAAACAT
>JBBPMQ010000359.1:0-20890 GCA_038090375.1 Boletus rubroflammeus | reverse complement strand
GGGGGCTTTAATTCCCCCCACAATTTCCCATTCCCCCCCCCCCCCCCCCCCCCATTGTCCATTTACTTCTAACATGTCCTAAAATATTTTATTTTAGAGATAGCTATGTGGTGTATAAAATATATTATTTTGGTAACAACAACAATTCTCTTTTAATATTAACTGTTATGGAACTGTGAAAATAACAATTGGAACACTTGGCATTGAAAAATAATCTTGTGATGGACATTATAGGGTGATATTATGCATCTAATTTTCTCTCTTTTAAAATTTTACTTCAAAGCTAAACTCAAGAAAAATATTTGGATGAGCATCAAAATAAAATATGTTATTGGCATCATAATATCCATTTATATATTTTATAGTTAGTTTCCCTTTTGAAATATATTATGAGTGGCTCTAAATGTTGGAAATCCTGATGTGTGATCAACATATTGGATGAACTTAGGTGTTTGGACTTCCCAAAGCAGCCAAAGGAGGCTGTCATGGAGTTATGATCCAGGTGAGCCTGCATCATTCTCCAGAAATCCAACCAGACTCCTCTAAGGATGTTACCCCACACCAAGAGCCACCACCACAATTCCGCTGCAGAGCTATCCTCAGACTGCTGTTGCGGCATTAGTTCTGGAGTTCCATAATGCTGACTACCGCTCAGAAAAGCTGACTCTTTTGTGATCATCAATTGAACTGCTAAGTGCATTTCTTCTTCTCTTCAACAACTGAATGTTGAGTGTTATCAGGTGGATCTTCCTTGGTAGAAATACCTAAAGGCTTAAGTTGGGGGGTAACCTGAAGTGGGATTTTGTTGTTCCTGGTCCCGACCTTAGTACCATACATTCTCCCATCAACACCGCCACCCACTGCCAACTGGCCCAACTGGGCCAACTCTTTCATGGCCCCATTGAATGCAAGTCTGGAGTACCTCACCATTATATGGGCAGCGATATTCATTACCACTGAAACTGGTCTTTGCCCTCCCTGAATTGGAACCCATCCATGGTGTACATGACTCCCCCCACCCAACATGCCATCACCTGTTAAACAGCTGGAATCTCACAGCTGGAGTCCACTGTCAGAAACTATATTGCAAGTAATATTAAATGCGAAATACCTGGAGTCCACTGTCAGAAACTGGAGGAAAGGGAAGACAGTGGACTCCGACTACTGTAGGAGCGAACAACAAACAAATAACAACAACAACAATGCGCCACAATGTGGCACAATGTTCTAAGTACGAAAAGGGAGTGTACAATCAAGGATTCCAACATTTGATGTGCTTCTAAAGCAGCACGGCATCAAAATTCTCCAATCCGCCCCACATACTCCACAACAAAATGGTCGCGCAGAACGATTCATGCACACCATGATGGACAAAGCAGAGGCAATGTGCCATGACGCTTGCTTACTTGCTAGCTGGTGGGAATTCGCCACCTTACAAGCTGTCAATATTTACAACCGCACTTCCATGTGAAGACACAACTGGTGCACTCCATATGAGTTGCTGACCAATAATGTACCTGATATCCACCACCTTAGAGTATGTGGTTGTGGTGCATATGTACATATCCCACAAGATGTACGAAACAACAAGCTCGCCCCTAAATCTGAGCTCATGACTTACATTGGTGTTGCTCCCAGAAATGAGCACAACTATACATTCATGAGATTACCAAACAATGTGATCTCCACCTCTGCTCATGCCATCTTTGATGAAGCAATGTTTTCATACTGCGTAACTACCAAAAGGAAGCACAATACCCAATTACATCAGGACCCTATCCCTAGCAATCTTCCCAATCCAACTCCTGCACCTCCACTGGCTGCACAAGCACCCCCGGCACAATTGCCCGATCCCAGGACTCCACTAAGAGCTCCTTGCCCTCCTGTCATACCTCCACCTCTACCTTGTCGCTCTCAGCACGAAACACAAGTTCCCACACACCCTGGGAATATCTATGGAGAAAACAGACATCCTGTCCAACAATTCAAGGACATGGATCAGTAATCCAAATGGAGTGAACTAACCAGTTCCCAACCCCCGCTTCCTCTCACAGAACCAGACATAGCACAACTATGCTGGGAAGGGCGAGAACCAGTGGCGCAATTTTTGCTCGCCAAAGGAATCTCAGATGAGCCACCTGTTCCTAAACCCCCCACCCAGAGAATGGTCTTACAAAGACTTTGTCAACCTACCACTGGTTGAGCACAAACTCTGGGAAACCACTTGTCGAGAAGAACTCAACATATTAACTAAGCGAGAGGTCTTTGAGCTAGTCCCTCAACCAAAAGACCGAAAAGTCATAAAGAATCAATGGGTTTTTGATGCCAAACCCGATGGCTGTAAAAAGGCTCGGCTAGTAGCCAAGGGTTTCTCACAAGTAGAAGGCATGGATTATGCATAACCAAGTCTTCTCACTAGTAGTTCGATTTGAAACAGTGTGCTTAATGCTACTCGACGTTAAAAGCGCCTATCTATATGGCAAGCTCAACAAAGAGAGATCTATATGGCAAGCTCAACAAAGAGAGATCTACATGGAACAGCTGCAAGGCTAAAGTCCAAAGGCAAGGATGGTTATGTACTGTACTTAAAGCGTGCCTTATCCGGACTAAAACAGGCCAATCTCACCTGGTGGCAGACCCTGAACGAGTCTATAATGAAAGAACTCGGTTTTGAGTGCGTCAAATCCAATGCTGGCATATTTCCTATTTAGGAAGAAAGGTACAATCTTGTCATTGCAATCATCTATGTCGATGACACACTATTCTGTAGCAAACACAAAGCCACTGTAGACCTCGTTAACTTAGGCTTACTTCATGCAAAAGTGGGAATGTAGGGATCTTGGAGAAGCTAAAGAATTCCTCTGCATGCACATACAATGCAAAGGCCACATGATCTCATTATATCAAACCACCTACCTAGACAAAGTTCTAGAACACTATGGCATGACCAATGCCCGAACAGCACCTACCCCACTACCTGAAGGACATTACCCTTCGCCTAACAAAAGCGCACCAGATGCAACTCTGAAATTATGATTCCACACAGTGATCAGATCACTCCTTTACCTCATGTTAGGTACTCAACCCGATATCACTTATGCTGTGACATCATTGGCCAGACAATGTGCCAACCTGTTACAGGAACACCTTGACAAAGTGCTCTACATTTGCTGCTATCTATCAGGAACAAGGAACTACTCCCTTGATTTCCAAGGTGATTCTGCTCTCGGCATCATGGCATGTACCGACTCTGATTGGGGATCAGACCCTGAGACCCATCGATCACAAACAGGATACTTCCTGAAATTGGTTAATGGCACTTTCAGCTGGTTCTCTCACACTTAGAAGTCTGTAGCTCTAAGCTCGACGCAAGCCGAATATATGGCTTTAAGTGATTGCACCCGGCAGTGCATTTGGATACACAATCTCCTGGGGGAGATGGGCTACCAATTAAAGATGATACCCATATGTATGTGGCAACAATCAGGGATCCATCTTTATGGCATCCAATCCCGTAACAGAGAAGCACAACAAACACATCACATTACAATATCACTTTATCTGCGATGAAGTTGCAGCTGGTACTGTCAAGATCTTCTATATTGAAGGATCCAAAAACCCTGTGGACCTGTTTACAAAGAACTTTGGTCGCATTAAGTTTGAGAAATTCAGAGCAAAATTAGGTTTAACCTTCTATTAACCTGTGCACTATCATCTCTGCAGCTCTTTAGTGTAATACTGCAATCTAAGTCACACCATGCTTACAGCAAGGGGGAGTATTGAACATAGTGCTAATTATAGCAGCGGTTCTATCTTATATTTAGAATACAATAAAGGGAGTACATAATTAGATTACTAAGCTGTACTCCATTAGTACAGTCGACTCTCTTATAACCTATACCCCCTCGGGATAGGTCCAAGGGTATGGGTTATAGGAGAGTATGGGTTTTGGGGGTGGTGGTCACTAGCAAGATTATGTTCATGAAATATCTATATACATTCAAGCCGAGCAATACAAAGTTAGTTGGGCAGAAAATAACTAGTGATTTTTGTTTCCTTCATGCTCTGCATCTTGAGAACCCGGGTCCTCTTCTCGATCGAACCCAGCATTGCCTCCAACTTACACATGAATGGATCATCATCAAATTGCCTGATATATCTCCCCAAAGCCAATGCCCCATGGAGTGCCTTATGGCATGTGGGGACTGGTTCCAGGCTCGTCCAACTCACCATTCACCTTGTCACTCCCTGCCTGGTTTGCTTCCCATGCCACTTTTGCATCCATTACCGCTTGATAGATGTCTTCGTCAGTTGCCTCAAAGACATTGTGTGTCTCAGCGGCCGGGTTGAGAAGTTCCTCTATATTCATTCGGTTCGAGCATTGGAGGGCCCCAGTACCCTCCAAATCATCCCAATCCCTCTTTGACAGAGTTCTCAGCTTCTGTAATGGGATCATTGTTAAACAGCTGGAATCTCACAGCTGGAGTCCACTGTCAGAAACTATATTTGAAGTAATGTAAGGTATGACATATCTGGAGTCCACTGTCAGAAACTGAAGAAAGCGAAGACAGTGGACTCCGACTACTGTAGGAGCGAACAACAAACAAACAACAACAATGCGCCACATTGTGGCACAGGAAACTAAGTAAGAATTACTGCACAAGGGTGCGCAGTCACAGAATCTAACAATCATCTGAGTCACAATCGGTCATGTGGATTTTATAAAGATGAGATAGGAAGAGATGGTTGAATGAGAGATGGTGTCAACAAATTGGTGTTAGGAAGAATGTTTGCTTTACGCCAGCAGTTTCGAATTGTCATTGCATCCACTTCATTCCATGCCTTATTGGCCATTTGCATTGCTTGGAGTTGATCAACGTTGTAGATCTGGGATGGGGTGACATCAGCTTCATAGCGCTTGATGGCATGGCGATAGAATTCTGCCTGATATTTGGCCTTGAAGCAACAAATGATTCCTTGGTCATTAGGCTGAACATGTGCAGTGAGGTTGGGCTCAAAATTAATGACACGTATGTTGGTAAGAGTCTCCGGGACAATATGTCCTGAGAAGTTGTCCTGCAGAAGTAAAATTTTCCGCCCCTTCCTTCTGAGCTTCCTATCCCAATTGAGCAGCCACTCTTGGTAGAGAGTGCCCATCATCCACGCTTTCGCATTGTTCCGGTAGTGGAAACCAAGTTGGGCGCCGGTCTTGTTCTTGAATGCTCGTGGCTTCTGAGCTTTTCCGATGATGAGAGGAGATAGTTTTCTCTAACCATCTGCATTTGCTGTAAATAGATACATGAGTCGATGCTTCTTTCCTTTAATGCCAGGATTTTGCATGTTGGCAAGTCCACGATCTGGAGGCAGACTAGACTCAGGAATGTTAATCTAGTCCAACTTGAATCAGCACATGAAAATAAGAGAGAACTCACACATGGAATAAGCCAGTCTCATTGGCATTAAAAACATCGCGTGGCTCATAATTCTCTTTCTTGATGAGCTCCTGAATACATAGCTGCTCCTTTGCGACAGTCTCAAGAGGTGTGGAGGCAGCTTCACCGTGTCGCTTTATCTCCTTCAGGCCAATTTGTGCTTAAAACAGCTTAACCACCCTTCACTCAAATTGAACTGTTCATCATCTGGTACACCCACAAGGTCGGCAAACACTTTCCATTTCTGGTGAAGAATTTCACCAGTAAAAAGCAGCTTGTCTGACATCGCCTTTGAAACCCAAAGATCCAACATCTCTGTGACCTCTGGATGTTGTGTTTGGCGGATCCTCTTGGCTGAATGTACTGAATTTGTGCTGTTCTCATACTCTGCCCGCCACTTTGCTTCATCCTTGATCCATGTTGAAATCAGTGGCTGCTTGATTCGGAGATTAGGATAGACTGCATGAAAATGGTTTGCAGTTCAGCTCTCGACTGCACTATTGGCATGATGCCAATCAAGAATTTCAATCCTTTGCTGAAGTGTCACATTCTCTTTCTTCTGAGATCTCACTGTGACAACAGGTTTAGGTTTCCCACCAGTGGGCTCAGATGCAGGAGTGTCATTGGCAGCAGTGCCTGCAAACAACAGACTTAGTATGGTGTGTGTGCACCTAAATAATGGAAAATTTGAAAGCCTTATGCTTCCACCTCTTTGAAGGGGCATTATTTTTTCCACCATTCTCTGCAAGCTTCTGCAGCTTTTCTACAATTGTTTTGTCTTGTGAATCCAACCTCCCAAGGCCTCTCTCATAATCAAAAGCATTGTCCAATATCTCCACCACCCTTTCGTCGTCTATCAAATTTCCATCACCATCTAGCCAATTCTCATCAAACTCTGATATGAGCTGACCAGCTTTCAGCTCAACCTCAAGCTTGGCTTTCCGCTCTTGAATCTGATGACGAAGCTTGATTAATCCTTTTTTTAGAACTTCAACAGGTTTCATAAGGTGAGAAGTTGAGAAGCTGAAGTGTTTGGGTTGCTCTTGCCATCTCCGGGATGTAGAAAATGAGAATTATATAATCAAATTTCCTAATGGGGGTTCATGTATGGGTTATGACAAACAAAAAACGTTATGGGTTATGGGTTATTGAAGAGTTATGGGTTATTGGTACAAAATCCCTGCATACCAACTCAGGAGATGGAAAATCCTATGGGTTATCAAAGAGTATGGGTTATAAGACATATGGGTTATAAAAGAGTTGACTGTATATAAGGCCGATCAGGTTCAGATCTTTATTTACCCACAAATGTAAGTATGAGAAGTCTCCTCTGCATAGCTCCCCTTTAGGGTTGTAGCTTTACCTGCTCAACAAAGTAATTAAGAACAATGCCGTAGCAAATCTAACATGGAACTGCTAAATAGCTGGAAAGTGTTAGGTTTCCAAATCTTCCTATCCAGGCATCTGCTATACCATGCAAGCATGTTTTCTTGTCAAGTTCCAAAACCAATATGAAGAAACACAACTGGATCAGTCCACTCCTGATGGGGGCCCTCCAAATGTTGAAATTCACACAAAGGCAAGATCACATCAACTTTATGAAAGGATGGATCACTTCTCAGAAAGACATGGCACACATCAGACCTGATGGCAAGACATTGGCCCAGATGATATCTGGGAACCAGTTTGATGTCATTATTCACATGATCGTGGAGCAGGAGGGAGATATGGTTGCAGACCACATAGATCTTTTGTAATATTGTACCATTCTTTGTGTCCTGCCAGTGATACTTGGACTATGTCTATATACAGTACTACACTGTGAGATCAGACATTTTGGAGCCTTTTGACCTCGTGTGAAATGTGCATGGATCAGAATTCTATCATGTTGAATTGTTGTTGTCTCATCCTACCATGATGCCGTGGAAGCATCAAATTTCTCAATGTGTTTCCAAGTATCAGAAAAGGTGTCCAGTGATGAACATCACAAGCCAAATTCTCTAACCAAGTACACACCCCTATGATTTCTCCATTGCGTCACAGCCCTCTTGGTCCACTATGGCATAGAAATGCATGGGTGAGTCTGAGTCAGTCCGCCTTTTCATGTTACTCATCAAACATTGGACCACCATCTGAAATGACAGTATCCCACCCATTCTGGTGACAGAACAAGTTAAAACACTCCAATGTTTGACACTGCATGTTTGTACCTCAAGAAATCCATGTCCACGCCAACCTGCCAGCATAAAAGAAGTGTGACTGCACCATTATATGTGTCCCTACCTTTGGCCTGAACAAAGCCTGCATGTTCAGAGCCCAAGGTTGGAAAAATAAGAGGGCATATCTGCTTGCAAGAACACTGGGATCAGACATACCCTAATGCCCATGGCATGTGCTACATCAATGATGATTGATGCAATAGAAAGAAGTGACAGGGATCTTACATGAGATTGACCACCAGAACAATCATGATCGTGTTGCGAACATCCAACAAAAAGAATGTGGTTCCCATACCAAAGCTGCCAAGGTTGTTACCAGATCAATATTTCCCCCCCCCTCTGACACGTGTTTCCATCAGGTAGACCATGTACATGAGAATGTTCATGTTGGCCGAAAACCAGACAAAGAACATTTGGGAGTTTGGGACTGTATATCATTATCCCCCTTTTTTTGACTGCTCTACTACATCTATAGACTATGATGTATTGAAATGTGTTGAAATCATTGATTGTGCACTCATTTCCGTACTTAGAACATTGTGGCACATTGTGGCACGTTGTTGTTGTTGTTCACTCCTACAGTAGTTGGAGTTCACTGTCTTCGCTTTCCTCCAGTTTTTGACAGTGGACTCCAGCTGTGAGATTCCAGCTGTTTAACACAATGAATCCCATTGCTTTTTGTCAAAATGGACCTGACATTCATCCCACAGCCTTTGTATATATGGCAGCTTGGTGGGCAGCATAGCAAGCATGCCCACCTGCCCCTCGCTCCACACTAGCCACCCTAAGATTGTCCCAAAAGTGTGATTGTGTTTCAAAGAATGTGATCATCCATTCAAACTCTGCAGTGATCAGCTCGACTTCCTCCATTCAATGGTCCCACGTGGCCTTCACTTGCAGCCAATTCACTCAATAGACTGTAAGCCACAATGAGCCTTGATCAATAGGAAAGGAGGAAAGCATACATTCAGATATCCAATCGCTGGCAACAGTGTCCCATGGGATATCTATCAATCAGAACCAGGCAAGATTGTTATTTCAATGGCTGCTGCCATTCAGATTTGCTATGGATGTGGTAACCTTTAGATCTGCCTGATTGAGAACTTGATACCACTAAAGGATGTCATCCTCTGCCCCAAGGGACACCATGGCTCAGCAGCATTTCCTGTAAATAGATGCATGCCTGGACAGAATTGCATCCAAAGAATGCACCTTGCTCCAGGTGCAGGTGTTGGTGGCCTGATTGTGACAAAGTATCACTGATCCCAGAAGCTGTTTTGGCATTTCAGACATCTGGAAAGATCTAGCTTCCAAAAGGATTCCGATCCCATCACTTCCAAGCCATGCGCCGGAAGTGCAGTTCCAACTTTCCAAGTCCGGAAAGTCCATTCCGGAAGTACTTCCGGATTTTTCCTGCGCTATTTCGGAAATCTCAGAAGGCTTGAAAGATCCGGAAAGGCTTGGAGCTGTCCCAACCTTTCCTTTCTTCATTGGTTAATCTTATCACATACATTACTACATTTCTTCTGGTTCCCTGTCTGACACATATTGAGGTACAAGTGTGCCTTCACCACATACTATATAAGCATTCCTGTTTTCTCAATCACCTCAGTTGTTCTCGCCCATCTTAGGCAGCAGCTGAGGTAAGTTACTCCTTTTACTTAGTTCTATCCCTATATTGATGTACCATAGCCTTGCTATTGCTAGCTTGCCCTCAGACTTCAACAGATTGGTAGCATGCTGAACTTCCTGTCGGAAAAGGACTGCCTTGTCTGCCAATGCCAAGCGAATCACATGAAGGGCATCATTAGCCTGACCAATATGCAATCATAATTCCTGGTCGACAAGGGGTGCAATCCCTCATTCATTACATACTGTGCAGCCCAATGTTGAGGGTAGCAGCAATCACACACCACCAAGGAAGTGGATTAATTTCACAGCCACTAAGTCTTCATCCTGGCTTTCAGAATTGCCATCAGAGTCCTTCCACGCTTGATCAGAATTTTCATTCATGCTATCCCCAAGATATGCCGAAGCATTGGAGAGAAATTGATTTAGCTCTGTGAATAGCTACTTTGCATGACATGCAAATGACAGTTGCTGAATTTCCATTGCCCATGAGCCACATGCCCTCCGGTCCTTTATTAGGGTGATGTTGGCTTGCTCAATCGAAGGCCATGGTCCAACCACATCGCAGCTCCCTGCAATGCACCCGATGTTTCCTTCACATTCATGAGGAGGTCTAGCTCAATTGTTTGTACTGTAGGAGCTGAGTGGGGTTGGACCTTAGCCTGGATACTGAAGTGCGAGTTAGGAGGCTGACCTTTGTTTATCTTCACCTGAAATATATCCATCACAGAGGGATTAACTGCCTGCTCATCCAATGCCTGCTGTTCTTGATCTATCCACCTGTGTTTCCCCTCCAAAGGGACTGCCATGTCAAGATTATCAAAGGCTTCACAGGCCAACAGGGCAGACTTGTGGGCAGCTTTCAGCTTTCCCGCCAGACCTTTTCCTAACTGTCACAAGTCAGAATGAGTGGAGTTGCCATGCAAAAGGGGAAAAATGCTGCTCACCCATGTGGATCATCTTCATGAAATTGGAGTCATTCATTTGGAAGTCTAGAAGTTCTTGCCGATGTGGAGATGACATGCTGCAGGTAGATCCCACTATGTTGAGCACCCTCAAAGGGTTTCAATGATTTCCCCATTGATCCACCTGATCCTCTAATAAAAAGTGGCACATATCTTGGAAAGCACTGAGGGCGATGTCCATGCACATGCCATATTCTGATTCCCAGAATGATCTCCACATCCATCAGAAACTCCAGGAACTCATTTTCGCCCACCTGCTCATGCAGCTTTTTCATATATGAGTAGTTTGCATCATAGAAATGAAACACATGGCGGATTCCCTCCATGTTGTGCTTCATGGCATTTGCAAGAGAATAATCCATATTTACTTGTCTGCAGAATTGTCAATTATGTTTCATGACGACCATGATAACCCATAGCTCCCCCTTTTGAAAGTGCACTGCCACACACAAGCTATCACTCCAATTCCAGTCACCTCCAGATGGGGGCAGTGTGTTTGGCCTTAGGGAATGCCATGGATTTGGGTAACCCACAAGGGTATGGGGTGTGGGTATGTGGTGGGTATGGGTGGGGGTATGGCTTTGGATGACCCACCATCCAACCCACACTTATACATCTTAGTAGAACTACAAAATGTGGTAATTATTGCATAATGTAGTATCTTATCAACAAAAAATATCTTATCAATAAAAGATATCCATGGGTATACATATGATACCCACACCAGATTGACAGATACCCATGATGGGTATGGTACCCACCAACATGGATATGTACACACAAGGTGTACAGGTGTGGGTACCACTGCAGATACCCCAGGATATACCCATGGCATTTCCTAGTTGGCCTGGTTCACTACCCGATGATTATTGCAGGTGGACTGCTATTGGGAAGTAATTCCATAGTGGTGGTAATTAGATATAATGACACCCACCTCAAGCAGATGCTGTGTCACAGCGAGGTAGGCATGATATGGCTGGCAGGCTACCATGAATCCAAGGCCATCCATCAGGGAAACCTGCTTGTCTGCCCACCAATCATGGAGGTACTTAGCATTGAAGTTGTCATCCAGGTAGTGATGTGCTGGCCTGGGCCTTGGGCCAGGCCTGGTCAGCAGGCTTGTGAGAGCCCAGGGCCTAAGCTAGGGCCTCAGAGGATTCTTTGTGTAGTATATAGAACTGTATAGTTATTGTCACAAGATCCTGGAGTGCTATTGTATCAATGCATGTAACTATAGGATCCTCCTATTGCAATATTGTATTGACTGTACTTTAAATTGCAACATTTTTGGTGCACTTCAGTGTTATTATATAAGCAGTCAATGGCAATACTTTTTCACCTATTGCAATACATTTTCTTTCTTCTGGTAGCATTATGTAAGCTCTTTAAGTGCATCCAAAAGCAGTCAGAAGCCTTCAAAAGAACATCCACTACTCCTCATACATATCCACTTTGGGATTGAACCTTTTTGTCTCCCTCCTGGCATTCCCTGGCCTGCCAGGGGCCATCCCCTGACTGTAGACACATTGTCCATACATACATATGTTATATATATATATACATAATAGAACCCTTCTGACCACTTCAATAAGTCCCTGAATGGCCCAACAGAGATATAAGTAATTTGTGATTAAAAACATACAATTGGTACAATGTTTTTGTATTCTGGACATATGGCCACGCACACTGTGCCGCCAGATAGGGACTATATATAGGTATAACATACCAGAAGCCCAGAGCATGGTTGTGGCTCCTTGTTTATATATCATCACATTTCCTCCTACCATCTCTGAGAGGGGCCTACAGGGGTGGCCCATGTTGAATGTACTGTATTTAGTATATAAATAATAGTTCACACACCTGATATGTATTTATGTTTCGGACTCAGCTATCTAAGTTCTAACGGAGCATACAGTGGCTCAAAAAAATGTCCCAATGTTGAGCCATTTTGGAGAGATTGGAGGATTGTAGGAGAGCAAGAATGAATCAGGTAAGGTGCTTGCAGGTTGGATGACAGTACTTGCTCTTGGCATTCAGAAACCACTTTGGTCATGTGATTTGGTTGCCATGGGAGTGAGGTGAAGCATTTCAAAATAACATGTCATTGGGACACTTCTTTGACTGCAAATTACATTATGGATTTTAGTACCTTATATGTCCTCACTTTGCTTGTATCACTGCCTCAAGTCTTCTAATACTCTCAATTAGTTTCTGACACTCCTCAACCTCTATCTTCCCCCACTCTCTCCCAGAGCTCCCAAACTCCTTTTGCTGGTCTTTCATAGTAGCTATTGAGGATGTTGCCAAAGGTGCTCAATGGGGTTGAGGTCTGGTGACTGTGCTGGCCAGTTCAGGAGCCCAATCCCTTGAGATTTGATTCTCTAGACCAGTCTTGGATGCAATCTGTCTAGCAAAGAGACTAGATTCAGAACGAACAAGGATATTGGCTCTAATAGAGGTAGGAGTGGACTTCATAGTGTGGTGAGGTCAATTGAAGTGGGACACATATTGCTTGGAGTTATGTCACTTATATAATTACACAGCTTGGTAACATAGCAACCATTAATAGCTGTCAAATACCTATGTTATATATAACATAATGATTGTCAAATGCAGGGCCAAATAAATGTCACAATGACATGTCATTTTGAAATGCTTGTACCTCACTCCCATGGCAACTGAATCACATGACCAAAGTGGTTGCTGAATGCCAAGAGCAAGTACATTCATCCATCCTGCAAGCACTTTACCTAATTCATTCTTGCTCTCCTACAATCCTCCAATCTCTCCAAAATGGCTCAACATTGGGACTATACTCAAACCACAATGTTCCACCAGAACTCAGCACTCTACAACATGTATGTAAGTACAACTGCTGTGTTGACTCTGTCAGTACATACCTGGATTCAACAGGTTATGAGCCCCGCTCGTGTCTTTACACAGCGGATGAGCCGATGTGTTCTAATGCTCGCTCATTGTGCTAGCTCCTTTTGTGCATCTTCACGCTGACAACGACAAGACACTTGGGGCTATCTGCCTCAAGATGGAACCTCACATCACCTCGAGGTTCACTGCCAAGCACTACACATCCCTCATATGAGAAGAGATCAAGAACATGTACTCACGGCCTACCATGGCCACCACATATTCAGAATTCAAGGTGATGTTGGATACAGTGATCCCATCTAACAATCACCCAGCACCCGCTTTTGCGAAGTTGAATGCACACTTTGTGTGCCCTCAAGAATTCAGATATCCAGTTGCATTATTATTGCTGCAAATATCCAAATCATGATTGTCCTCTTCAAAATGCCTATATACGCCGACACCCTTTCCCAGTTATTAAATAACAGCTCCATTCCATCTGCCACCGCCACTGCCAACCCTGACTTGCCTTCAATGGCAAAAGTAGAAGAATCTGTCACCACTGCCTGGCAGCAATACTTCTAGGTGGAAACCAGCGCCCACCACCAACAAGATTTCCACTGTGAAGCGGAAAGGGGGAGATCCCTCTTTTGTGCAGCAGCAGCAGCAGCAAGGACAAGATTCATTGCAAGAATCTTGGCCAGTTCAAGCATTGCCACAGCAAGAGGTCCCAACAAGGACAAGAGAAGCAGGACAAGCACAAGCATGCTCATACAAGCGATACCACTGCTCCCACCACCTCCTTTGTCTTCGCTGCACCCGTCTTACATCCTGCTGGCCTGCCTACATACACTACCACCATCGACCCACAGACCCTCTCTCACACCACCGGCACGGCCCTTTACAATCTGCCCACCTTTCCTTATACACACAACATGATTTCACTTGCACACCAACTTGGAGTCGTCCCCACCATTGAAACAGTGAGGACACTCGATCCCATCGCCAACTGCTGCATTGACTGGGAAGGAGGCATTCCCTCCTCCTGTCCACTGCAGGACTGGCTTGAGGAGATCACCCTCAAAGTGTCCACCACCATCATGGAGATGGATGATGAAGAGGAAGTGGTCTCGCTGGGCGAAGACAATCAAGATGTTATTTTCATCAGTACTTTGAGTTCAGGATGGACAATTGGTCAGTACCATCCTCTAGCTCCCACACAGACACTGATGAGTGATTCCCTTCACCATAGATAATACACGAACATTTTTTGTACTCATCTGTAGTCTGTAGTAGCATAATGAACTACCTTTTGTGCCTTCATACACTATGTGTGATAATTGCTCTAAGTCTGATGCTGAGGGCAAAGAGACAGAACATAGTCACAGTATACCCGATGACATGTGGCTCCTTGACTCTGGCACTTCAGCCCACTTCACAATGATTTCATGGAATACCAACCGTTCCTCGAACCTTGATACTTGCATACTGTGAACAGAAAGGCACCTATTCTAGGTGAAGGAGCTGTCATCATTCAGTTCCAAGGTGAATGTGTGTGATTATTGCCCATTATTTACATGCCCCACTGCAACATAAAACTCATTTCCATGGGCACCTTGTTACTTGACCACTGCCTGACTCTCAAGTCATTGGCAGGACAGATAAATTTGTTTGATAAATGTACCAAGAAGACAATTTTATTGTTTCACCAGCATGGCAACAACACCATGTATTGGTATTATACATCCAAAGGAGAGTAACCATAATATTACTATGGCCTCCATGGATTATGAATTACTACATTGCTGCCTAGGTCACCCTTCTAAGGAAGTGATCAAAGCAGCATGAAAACATTTGAAAGACTTCCCTGATGTTGAATATTCCGTCAAAGGAGAAGATCTGGACTGGATGCCAGTTAGGCAAACAACCCAACAGATCATTCCCTCATACAGAGCGAAGGGCAACCGTGCCATTTGAGCTGATTCATTCAGATCTCAAATATTTTGAGGTGGAATCATATCACAAGTTCAAATATGCCATCGTCTTTTATGACAACTTTACATCCATCGCATGGGTATATTGTCTATGGTCCAAGGACCAGGCCTTGAAGATTACAAAACAATGCTTCACATACATCTGTATGCAGTACAACACCCAAATAAAGGGCTTCAGATCTGATGCTGGAGGAGAATTCACCTCCAAGGCATTCATTGAATATCTATGTGACAATGGTATTTACATCCATCAGTCAGCACCATATGTGCACCAGCAAAACAGTCGCACTAAGCGAATTACTTGCACTCTCATGGACAAGGCTCAGGCAATGCATCTTCACACTTGTCTACCTGACTCCTTCTGGGAATTTGCATTATTACATGCAACCCATGTCTACATTTGGACACCTATGGCCTGATTACAATGGAAGACCCCCCATGAACTACTTAAAGGGGAGAATGTTTCCCATCTTAGAGTCTTCAGATGTGGTGTATATCTTCCTGACAAAACTCGCAAAGGCAAGCTGCAACCTAAATCACAGCTGATGATTTATCTCAGTGTAGTACCTGAGAATAACATGAACAATCCCTTTATGAGACCAAACAATGCTCTTCACAAGTCTGCACATGCCATCTTTGATGAGCATCTCTTTCCTAGATGTTCAGGGGCTTGGCCACACAAGCTGGTAAGCCACATTCCATGTAATCCCCACCAATATTCCAATGGTCACTCTGACCATCATAACTCATCTGATGATGATGATGATATCAAACCTGCAAGGTCAATTCCTGTGCAGCAACTGCACGCAGAACAACCTCCAGCAGTCCCAGAGCCAGAAAGGGAAGCAACTCCCCCACTGCCTCCAGTTACTCCTCCACGAGCTTCTCACCCTCCCATTGCTCCACCCCCTATCAGACAATCGGAACGCACACATCATGTCCCCACTTGCCCTGGCAATATCTATGGTGACAAGCAAACACTTAAACAAGTAAGAGAAATTGAGGATACTTCCTCCTGGAAGAAGCTCATTGGAGAGCAACCCTTATTATCTCGAACACCAGACTCGCCTGTAGTCCTGGGTGGCATGCCTCACTTCCCATCCCCTTTGGAGCAGGATATTGTGAAGGGGGAGAGAATTTAATCTCCTACCTTTGTTCAAAAGCTATACCTCTTGCTGAAGCAGCAAATGCTCCCAACTATAGGAATGGTCCTTTAAGGACATCAATAAACTACAGTACCTGCAGATGAACGAGCTCTCTGGCGGAAGGCCTGCGAAACTGAGCTTGGAATGCTTAAAGAATGCAAGGTTTGAAAAGTAGTCAATCGCCCCACTGGTCAAAAGATCATAAAGAATTGATGGGTCTTTGATATTAAGTCAGATGGCCACAAACGTGCTCAATTAGTCACCAAAGGCTTCTCACAAGTTGAAGGCATTGACTTCGATCAAATATTCTTGCCTGTTGTATGATTTGAAACAGTGCAATGTATGCTAGCCCTAGCAGCCCTAGGAAATTGGCACATATCTGGACTAGATGTCAGCCTACCTATATGGAATCCTAGAACAGGAACTCTACATGGAGTTTCCTGAAGGTTTTGCACCACCTAATAAAGGTAGCAAAGTACTTAGGCTTCTATGTGCAATCTAAGAATTAAAGCAAGCCAGGATTACCTGGTGACGCACACTAGACAAGTCAATGATTTAAATGGCTCAAAACTGATGCTGGCCTATTTATCTACAAATGAGGAAAAGATATAGCACTTGCAATCATATATGTCAATGACACATTATTCTGCGGTCCCATAAAGAGCCTGGTTGAAAAACCTAAAGCTGCTTTTGTGAAAAAGTGGAAATGTTAAGATCTCAGGGAATTTCTCTGAATGAACAAACATCGAGATGGTCACCACATTTTAATTGACCAGCAGAGTTGCCTTGACAAAGTACTTGAGCACTGCAGAAAGATCAATGCAAAGCCAGCTCATACACCTCTTCCTCAGGGATATTACTCAGAGAAGAATGACCTTTATGTCAACCAGGAGTTAAGAACATGATTCCAAGTTGTTGTTGGGTCATTATTATATCTTATGATAGGCACAAGGCTTGACATTGCATACACTGTCACACAACTGGCCTACCAATTATCACCTCGATAAGGTCCTGTACATCTGTCACTACCTTATTGGTACTGCTGACTACTCACTTGTATATGATGGAGATTCTGGCAAAGGCTTACTTGCCTGCACTGACTCTGACTGGGGTCAAGATAAAATTACTGGTCACTCGCAGACAGGTTTTTACCTGAAACTTGTGAATGGTGTTTTCCTTTGGAATTCACATTTACAAAAGACAACTGCTCTCTCCTCTACAGAAGCAGAATATATGGCTTTGAGCGATTGTTCTCGCCAAGTTGTATGGATCAAACAGATGGTTGAGGAACTTGGGTACTCACTCAACCCAATTACCATCTGTGGTGACAACCAAGGATTCCTTTTCATTGCTGAAAACCCAGTCACTGAAAAGTGGTCAAAACACATTCTCATCAAGTACCATTAGGTACAAGATGCTGTAATGACCTTTAAACAGGTTGAACTATTCTATATCCCTGGAGATGAATATGTTTACAAAGAACCTCAGTTCAAGAAGTTCAGATCTCAACTTGAACTTGAGTTCCACAACCTTGCTTTCTCTACAGATTGGGTGAACGATTACTTAGACTAGGTCTTAGATTTACTTAGGTATATCAGACCAGGGGGAGTGTTGAACGTACTGTATTTAGTATATAAATAATAGTTCATGCGCCCAATATGTATTTACATTTCGGACTCTGCTATCTGAGTTCTAATAGAGCATATACTCAAACCACAATGTTCCACCAGAACTCAGCACTCTACAACATGTAAGTACAACTGCTGTGTTGACTCTGTCAGTACATGCCTGGATTCAACAGCCCAGGGGTTCTGTACAGTGATACAAGGTCATAGTAAGCATATACTGAGATATTCTGACTCAGACATAGAATAAAGTACCTTCCCCTGTGTAGTAGATAGTATAGTATAGTGCAAAATTCACTACTAGCACTCACTGCTGATTTTGTCGAACCTTAGAAGAAAAGGAAGTCAATGATATGCCATATGTTTATCGCTGTCTAAGGAAAACAGAGAAGCCAAGTACTCCAGTAATAGAGAAGACAGTCGAACAAATGGTTCCCAAGGAATTCCACAAATTCCTAGATGTGTTTTTCAAAAAGAGTTTGGAGTGTATACCCAAAAGGAAACCTTGGAACCACATGATTGATATGAAGGAAGGCTATATACCCCGAAAAGGAAAGCTTTACCCAATGTCCACAGAAGAACAAAAATAAGTCTCAGATTTCATGGACAATCAACTACGTAAAGGGTATATCCACACCTCCAAATCACTGCAAATGTCACCAGTCTTCTTTATTCCAAAGAAAGATGGCAAGAAGAGAATGGTACAGGATTACTGCTATTTTAATGAATGGACAGTAAAGAACAACTATCTGCTTCCCCTTATCTCCCAACTGGTGGATCGACTAAAGGGTGCAAAGATGTTTACCAAAATGGACTTACGATGGGGATACAATAATGTACACATCAAAGAAGGAGATGAATGGAAAGGAGCCTTTGTCTGCCACCATGGTAGTTTTGAACCACTGGTGATGTATTTTGGGCAGACCAATTCACTGTTACGAACTTTAATTTTCTATTCTTTCTTTTTCTAATCACGTGATATTTTCCACGGTCACGTGACAACATGTGCACCTTTCACATCACATGATCTTATCTTTTGTTCGGACTCATCACATGATCAACGGTCTAGACCAGTCACGTGACTCACCTCACCTATTTAATTACCGAAGGTCTAGAAATGTCTAGACTCTTATCACATATCTCTTATCTATGACATCATACCTTATCTACAGGATGCACGGACCAGTAGGTAAACATGTACAAACACAGTAGACAGTATAAGTACCTTGAATCTATCGCCCCAAGAACTCTAGTCAAGTTCTTGTTGGGATTTCCTCTTAACAAGTTCCCTTAACTCTAAAGCATTTTCTGGTGTGAAGCAGCCCAAGTCTTTCTTAGATTTGAGGTTGTCAACATTCACCTGCTACCTTCCAAGCCATGATGAACAACATCTTTGCTGACATGGAAGGAGTTGTTATTATCTACATTGATGACATCCTGGTCTTTACAAAGACCAAAGATCAAAAGAAGCATGATAAGATAGTGTCATATCCCATATTTCTGCTAAGTCCAACTCCAGCACTCCATACTTATCCATACCTTGTACAAATGAACTCCATTGCATTCTCGCCCAGGATGCAACTCTGGACTTCCAGAGTTACCTATGTAACCACTTATATCCTTTTCACTTAGTCTATATACTTACTAGACCCATCTCAGTCTCACCTCTGAACCTATGCTTCACTTAGGAGCACAGCTTTGGCGAAGACCTGTCTCCGACTTATAAATCCTATGTATCTCTGTAGTATATAAACCTCGGAACTATACCTGTAACATCAGTTTGAATATCATCTTAGATTCCTACTCCTGATCTCGAGTTGACGACTCTCCTCCGACCCTTTGCTTGACTTGACCTCCAATATATAAGTCCTCAAAACCTAGTCACCTCCAACATTTCTGAAATCTGGGACACTGGACTCAACAAGGGTGCACCACACAAGGTGAAGCCAAGTCCCAATTACACCCCAGTGAACTCTGACCTCCAGAGTTCTCTTCGGAGTACAGTCTTAACAGTATATTTGAACTTGAACTTGTAACGAGTCCCTAACCATGGCTATGTATACCACTAGTCTCAGACTCATGCCATAGGCACAAACCGCCCCCCAACTCCCCATGATAATCCTTTTAGCATGTTCAGAAGCAGTTGACAAGGCCCAGAACTCGTAGACAGATATCTCGCGTTGAGAAACCCCCGACACTCTCTGACCTCCATCATCTTGCTCAGGCGATCGATGCGCACTATTGGGAGTGCAAGTCCGAGATCAATCATTAGGCAAAACCCTCTAGTCAGCCCTCCGCAGCCAAAGCGGAGAAACCATCCACCACCATATTGTCCTCTTTCTCTCATCCCTCCGGTAGTTCCAACAAGCCCAAGGACTTCAAATGAAAAGGCGCTACCATCTCCACTCCTCTGAAACCAGACTTGTTGTCCAAGTTAGGAAAAGACGGCAAGCTCACCAATGATGAGTGTAAACACCACTTCAACAACAAGCTTTGCATGTTTTGTGGTCTCAATGCCCACATGGCCAAGGATTGCCCCAAATCTACCTCCAAGGCATCCAAGGGTTGTGCAGCGACCACAACTCCAGAAACCAAACTGGAGGCCTCTTCAGAGACAAAAAATAGTCTGCAACCTCCATGACTCCACATGGGCGGGAGGTTGCGTTGAACCCAACCTGTTACAGGGGAACTCAAGGACATTCCTAGCACAAGGATTACAGGCTAATCCATGGCCAATTTTCATTTTTTATGCCTTCCTTTCCTTTTTCTACACTTTGATCTTTCTTTATCTTATCTTCCAAGAAAAGGGCAGTTAACTCTATAAGTCCCAGCAAATCAAGGATTATTTTGGTGATACTTTCACCTTTATCTATTCATATCTTACTTCCCAGAGTCTTATCTCTACTATGGTAATCATATCAAGCCTCGACGACTTGATCTTATCTAATCTAGATCTAATCTCATTCCTTTACTTTATGTTTCACATCTTTCACTTAGATCTTAGATCAGATCTAAC
>JBBPMQ010000358.1:0-23616 GCA_038090375.1 Boletus rubroflammeus | reverse complement strand
ACCCCCTTCCGCTCAAAAGACGGCCAAAAAAAGAAAAAAAAAGAAAGAAAAAAGAAAATTAAAAAAGAAAATTAAAAAAGAAAAAAAAAAAAGGTTCAACGGACTTTGACACACAAGTGTAACATGTAAAACCCGCGTCTTCATCGGCCCTCGGTCACATGTGCGCTCCATATAATAAATATAAGTGGTCATGACCACCCGGCCCTCCTTGTTGCCGACCGCACCCTGTCCTGATCCAGAATGCGCGCCGAGTGTTCGATCAGAAGAGGGGGGGGGGGGCCCAGGGGAGGGCCTCATGGAGCATCTCCTCCCATCGAATCATAGGGGAGGGGGAAACTCCGAATCAACCGTTTCATTATGTCTGACTGTTCCATACGCAGCAGCCATTGGAGCAAGCGCACTGCGCAAAAGTTGACAAGGGGATCCACTCCGTTCACGCGTCACCGCGCGGACTCGGACGTTCCCCTGCTGCTGTTCAACCCTGACATGGCAACCCCTTCATAAGACATACATACCACGCATCCGATCCATCCGGCCGATGTCTTGTCCGATTGTCCTATATCGCCACTCGTTTTACGCCACTCGGCGATGGAGATGACGAAGATGGCGCGTTGCGTACCTTTTTGGGTGCATATCGCGAATATAGACCACTGCACTAGAATACCAGGGTAGTGTGAACGGACATGTCGTCCGACTGATCACTATGTCCACTGTCCGTTCAAACGCTGACGTGTCAGGCCCTACGCATCACGCACCTGATTCATCAACACGGTGTCCCATTATATCACCGCTCCTTTCACGTCATTCGGGGCGACGAATTCAAAGATGGCGCGTTGCATGCACCACCTCTTCGAATCGCAGATTCAGACTCTAACCACGGCGTAACGAGATAGCTGCGGCGATGTGCTTGGCGTTTACCACCAAATCTCCGATAGCTGCAACATGGCGTGCGTGGACGTACATGTGCACACCGGACGTGGACGCCGTCTTGAATGCACTGAACTGAAACCGGTGCTACCAGTGCTGACGGGCTGTGATCATAGGGGTCTTTGGAACGGCGACTCGATAAAAAACGCCCGACATTATCATCGTGCTGCGTCGTGCACGATCGCGCCATCCCAAGAAAAGGGACATGAAAACGCACAAGGAGCAGAAGCATGATCGGGATCGGGAAAGCAAAAAGTCATGTATCCAAACCTGTCTTGATCGAGAGAGTTATCCCTCGACCCTTGAAAGTTGACGCCGACGTCGACGCCCTACCTGCATACACTCGGCAGCTTCTATCCGTCGTTTGCATTGTGCAGTGCGAGCAAGAGTCGTTCACGGTGCAGAGAGAGCTAAATCCTTTCGATAAATGCGGGTATCAAACACGGCGTTTGATAGAATTGTACAAATGGGAGTCGCAACGCGCAGCAGCAGAATCAGGTATCAACCCAACGTCGTCCGTGAACACTGAATCGAGGGGTGTGACGATTCCCACCCGATGGCTGGAACAAGGGCCCAAGGGGAAACGTGGGACGCGTCCACACCGTGACAGACCATTCATTAAATGATATCGATAATCGACGGCCATATCCTACGTCCTCTCCATCAGCCCCAACCAAAAATAAAAAATAGGGGCGTACTCGAGCAACGCAATCAACGACTGAATCACGGCCCATATAAACGGGATCCACCTAGCCGCGTTCCCAGGTTCGCACGGAGTCGAAAATGAGAGACAAAAAAAAAGAGGGAGGGAGGGAGGGAAACGTACGTCGACATGTAGAATCCCCCTGCTTGATAGACGCCCACGAGGACAAAGGCGATCACGGCAGCGCCAACGACCGCGCTGAGGAGGCTGAATCCGAGGAATGTGAAGAGGACGAGCAACGCAAACGTCCATCGAGACCGGCGGGCGTTGACGCGGCGGGGTTTCAGCCACTCGTCGACGGGCGGAGGCGAGTGGGATTGAGATTGAGATTGAGAATGGGAGCGAGAATGGGAGTGCAGATGTAGGTGTGCGGGCGGCGAGCGTGCAGCTGGGGACATCAGGATGATGGTATCCCCCGCACTCCTCGCAGGTGGAAACAGAAAATTGAAAAAGGCATAGATGCCAGCAATGAAATTGAATGGAAGGTGAAAGATCAATGTCCAGTAGATTGTGAATTTAAAGACGTCTGGGAGGGGATCAGTTCCGAGGTACATTGGACGTTGGAAGGTGGTGGGACATACCATCGGGATCAGAGAGGTAATAGCCGCCTGGTCGAATGGCTGGACCGATGAACCCGACTTCTTTGACAGGGCTGTAGAGCGAGGGCCAGGAGATGTTGTTAAAGTGAGCGCCTTGGAACGAGCTCATGAAGCTTTGTTTATTATAATAACAGGGCATTGACAATGAGTCACGGTCGCTTGCACAGCCTCGCGAGATATTTTTACATGTAGCTAGATATCAGAAATTACAGAAACTGAACGAAATTCCTGCAAGGCAGTCTCAAACATCTCAGGCTTGTTGTACAAGGTCAGCGAATCAGCCGAGTCAAGAACAGGAAAAAAAAAATCATCCATCGTCATCGACTATCATATCCTCTTGCTTGTCCTCCAATCTCACGTTGGCACTCTGTTTCTCCCAAACATGTTCTCCACCCTCCTTATGCAGCGGTCGAAATCCATACTTGGGCGTCTCATACCCATCTGCGTCCCGACCACCCTCATCCAGACGTAGCTCGCTCAACGAGGCACGTGCCGACATTTCATTCAAGCGAATCACCATCCGTAGCTCGTCGGGAGAGGGGTATGTTGCTGGGGTTGCTGGGATCGAGAGCGGCGTGCCGGCTTGTGCGGGTGTCGACGGAGTGGACGACAATCCAGGCAGCGATTGCCGGTATTGTGCACTCGGCGACGTCGTGGGATCAAATGGCTCGTCGGGTGCTGGCTGCCGTTGAACACCAATGATGCGCAATCGTTCCACCCATCTGCAACGCCAAGATGACATGAGTACCTCAAAGTTGACGAACAAAGCCACAACTTACGCGTCTGCACGATCCAGACTTTCTTTCACGACACCTGTGACGCCACGCACCATATCCAAACTCTCTGTAGCGAGCGTCAAAATGTGCTGAGCTGTCCGGGACGCTGCACTAGCAGTCGGACGGCCCATACTTGCACGCGAAGAGGCCAAAGGTGATGAAGCACGAGACGACATAGGGGTCGCGGATAAAGACCGATCTGGCCCACCGGCACCACGCTGCTTGCGATGCCGACCGCTGAAATTTCGCCGATTGTTGCCTGTACCGCCTGCCGATGCACCCGCAACTGAGTTCGCGCCTGGTGTATCTTCTGGTATACCATGCGTGGCACTCGCACTGGCCGCACTAGCCCATCGTTGAGGGAGGTTGAGTATGAAAGCGCGAACGCGCGCACGAGCGGGTTCGGGAAGTGCGCCACCTGCGTACTTGCTGACAACGTCTACGACCTGGCGGATGGTATTCACAACGTCTCTGCGAACGTCATGCAGCGTGCGCATATGTGTTGGCGAGATATAGGCATCTGATGCCGATGGATCCACGACATAAGATTGAAGGGAGTCGATAAAGTCGCGGAGAATAAGGGTTTGAGAGTCGATATGCTCCGTGGCGTACTGTGAAACAGATGTTGAGTAAAGTGCACCAAATTGACGTTTCGAGGGCACGAACCTGCAGCCACTGCAAACAATATTTTAATCGTCGCATGCTTTCTTCGCTTACCGCAGCACCGATCCCGCCGGCTTCAAGAAGAACAGATTGCCAACGACTTCGTGGGACAAGTTGCCGATTGGCATTCTGGTCTGAATGACCATTGGAATCCTGAGATGGTGGCGTCGGTGTGCGACTTTCGGTCGCCGAAGGCGGGGGTAGTGAGAGTGAGTGAGAAGCTAAGGTGAAGAAATCGGATATGAGAGATAGCGAATGTGAGATAAGATCAATCATTACAATTATAGGTGGCGTCGGATGTCGAGTCATCGTTATCACAAGGCACTTTTGATGCACTTGCTGGTTGGCCGATGTCCGGCCATTGAGAAGCCGCACTATCTACTTGCATCTTGTCATCGGAAGTAGACATGCGGCGGTATCTCTCGAGCTGGAAGGACAAGATGTCGATGATATAGCGCACGTGTGGATGCGAAGTTGCAAAGACAGACCCTATCGAGTTGCCTGCAGGCGAACTCATCCAACTGGGTGACGTCGACGGGCAATCTATCGATGACGGGTCGAGATATATTTTTGACGGAGGACTCCATCATTTCTGCACCATACTGACACGTACACGACAGATAAGGAACGGGGAGAACGGGGAGATGGGGGAGAAACGCACTTTGACGACGCGCGAGCTTGCTTTTCCGTGCTCATAGGCTCGTAGTGCGGTGCCTACGAGCGGTAGGCTGGTGACTCTGGATACAAAATCAGGTGGGACAGAGTCTGGTGCTGGGGACGTTGGGGGAGACGACCGCGAGGTACCGTTGGACGCTGTACGGGAGGGAGAGATGTCAGTATGGGACGATGGAGAAAATCAGCGGGACGTGCACAGGGATGTTCTGGTGCCTTTCTTCATATCGCCCAAGGCACAGACTGCGATACGAACGCTCTCGTCTTGGTCGTCGAGGGAGTTTGAGCTCGACGACGCCGAGGACGACGAGGGCGATGAGCTGGGCATCGTTGCGGACAAAGATTGTCGCGAGGCGCAACACCGAGGAAGCACGTGTTCACACGATTCACTTTCACGTGTTTGATTGGGTCGTCCATAAGGATTACCATAAAAGGAAATCCCCTGACGAAGGAAGATATTCAATCCGTAAAAGGAAATCCCCTGAATGCATGCCACATGATATATTTTTCCTCCACATATTCGATCAGCCATTGAATAAATCGTACCAGACCAACCCCATTCCTTATTCCCACCGCTCTCCTATTTAAACTTGTCCACCCGCTTTCAGTGATCAATACATTTCCCCTCCCTCATATATCCTACCCGCCCGCGCCATTCACAATGCGGCTGGTACCTAGTCTGATCTCCTCCATCTCTCTTTCCATCCCCACCACAAATGGCCGACATTGACAAAATGTTTCGCTGCGAGCTCGCCGTGTTGGCAGAACAACCCACAGAGTCCGACCTTTGGGCCCTCGATCCTCGCCCGACTTCGCAGCTCACCTCTGTCTTTGACTCCCCCGCGCCCGCCGCCTCGTTTGACTCCGTGCTCGATGACGCATCCCGACACTCAGACTGGGACAGCTTGGACGTCGACCACATCAGCATCCTCTCGCCCCATCCAGCCGACTTCCTCCACCCACCCCCCTGTCCTCACATTTCGCAGCAGTACCCTTTGCACACTGACACCGCCCTTGGTCTATTCCCCGCCCCGAATCGTCGTCTCGGAGGTCCTGTAACCCCGACTGAGCCTGTTGACCCTCTTCACATTCCCTTTACAGCGCACCTGCAGCATCCACAGCCGACCGTACACCTCTCTGACGTCTCCCTGGGCATCACCACCCCTGTGTCCATGTCCATGCCCATGCCAGTTCACCCCGGCCCACCGATCCAGATACCAATGTCTGCCTCGTCATCCGGCGCACCCCTCAGCGACTCCCCCACAGACTCGTACGTCCTGACGGACCCCTCTTCGGAAGAGATGGACAGCGACGACTTCGAGCTTGCCTACCTCTCCGATTCCGAGTTTCTTCCTTCCCCTGTCAGCGTCAACCCAGCCACCCTCTCTGCGGCAAGCATGGACCCACACGCTCCGCCCTCCATCCGCCCATCCCGCCGCGCTTCACGCGCCATGACCAATATCCCGGTCCCAATTCCCAATCTCACCAAGAAGTCGAGGGGGCGCAAAGTCCCTACGTCCAATGGAGAGCCGATTTACGCCGCTAGCAAGGACAAGACGAAAAAGGGCGTACGGACGTATACCTGCAAGGCGGATCAGTGTGGGAAGTGTTTCGTAAGGGGGGAACATCTCAAACGGCACATTCGATCCATTCATACCGACGAAAAACGTGTGTGGGACTTGGGCCATTTTCTTTCGCTTGTGTCTTCGTTGCTCACTTACCCACCCCCATCTTTCGAAGCGTGGATGTGCACTTACGAGAATTGCAATCGAGCGTTTAGCAGGCGGGACAACTTGAACCAGCACTTGCGCATCCACAAGCTGCAGGACGGTGAAGATGTTTGATTAGACGCGTTGATAGGGGGTAATCAGTGCAATGACGCGCACACGCACACACACATGATTTCACATTTATCATTATTTCATCTTATTCCATGTATGCATTTTTTCAGTTTGTTGGCCACTCGCGTCCGTCACTTTCTTTGGGCATGAACAGGCATGACATAGGATCATGTATTTGACAGTGGATCTGTGGGGAAGCATAGCGAACGGGTAAAAAAAAGAGTACAGTTCCATAGCCTCGCTCGTCTCCCCTCCCAGGCGACAAAAACGCGACTTTGACCGCCTCACCATCGATGCGCTCATGCCTCGCTCGTTTTTCTAACGCGCTTCGTGGCGACGGTGTTCTCTCTAATGCGTCACCTCGCACCATTGAAAATGTGCATCGCGTTTCGTGCTCACCTGAACCCGTTCTTGAATCGCCTCGATACGTCCTTGAGGTACCGCATACGACCCGTCCCGGTCGTCTTTCGGCGCTTGGCCTTCAATCCCCACTCGTACGAACGAAGCCTGGCAGAGGGGTAACCGCACTGCCCGCAAGCTATTTTTAAAAAATGACATCGGTCAGCAGGAGATGAACCTGAGGATGCAGAGACCCACTCTTGTGTTGTCTGTGAAAGGCCCGGTTGCCACAACGCCGGCAGAGCGTGTGGGTCTTGGTGTGGCGCTTACTGTCGAGGTCATGCACCAAAGAGTGAGGGAGAGAAAAGGCAATATGAACAAACGGATTCGCAAGTATACTCGAGAAAGAAAACATACCCAAAGGACGAAGTACCTGATCACCGCGCAGGAAAAAAAAAAGAAGACAGGTAGGACACGCGACGAAAACCAGATACCCCCTCGTCAGCGGCCCTGGTACGACAGTGCGAACGTCGTTGGAACGAACGAACCTTTAGTCTGTCAAGAAAGAAAGGGGTGGTCAGCGCCCGATGTTGAACGACGTCGATCCAAGCAAAGACGGTCCGTCTGGGATCACAACACATTCCCGTCATCCAACCGATCTGGTACACATCCACCCGCCATCCGCCCCATCCATCCATCTTCCACGCCAAATGGGAAACGCAGGGACAAAGTAAACGGACCCCATGCCATCGATACTCACCATATTGTCGTTTTCTTGAGGATTTTGTGTCGGAGGTGGTGCCGGTGTGTGTGCTCTCGAGGGCTTGCAGTCACTGAGGCTGAGACCGTGGGAAGATGGCACTGTCACGTGGTTCCTAAAAGGGATGCTTATAGCCCCTGTCCCATATACCCATCGTACAAACATTGAAAATTGATTTGGTGGTACATACTATATATTCCCAGAGCAACAGAAGAGAGATAGCTACGATAGCATTGGCGCATGAATGTGATCATTCACCACCCCCGGAGGCGGATACCCCGACGGATACACAAACCCAGGTTGCACCGGCGTATATCCATGTGGATACATCGCCCCCCACTGTCCTGGTCCGCCCGCACCGCCCCACCTTACCGCACGTCCCTCCACACCCACACCATCCCACAACATCGCCGTCGACTGCTTCGCCCACATATCCCACTCGGACCAATGCTCTGGCCGCTCCACCACCTCCGGCCTCGGGTTATACCACGACGGTTCCGCACCCTGCCTCACCCTTCTCCGCATCTGACTCCGCGGAGTTATCTCTGGGACGAACTCGTCCGCGATCTGGGTGTCGGATACCCACGGGAGGTCGTCCAACTCGCCGACGAAGCGGCGAAAACGGGCTATGGTAGAGGAGAGAGAGCCTTTGGAGGGCGAGGGCGAGTCGAGGGCTCCGGGTCCATTACTGATGGGGAATTTGGGCCCGTAGGCGAGGGGTGCGAACGCGGAGAGGAGCGGTGGGCGAATGGGGTCGGGGACCGGTTCGTGGAGGGTCTGGGAGCCATCCTCTATGGGAGGCGCGACGGGCTCCAGCCCTCTCGCCGAGAGGTTTCGTGGCGTGCCCATGGCGGGCAACGCCATACGTACAGACCGGATCGAATTGGGGAACGGAGAGGGCGGGATGGAGGGCGAAACGACCGTGATGGGAACCGTGATCTCTACGGAGCGCACAGGTCCAGGCGACGCACGCAGCGAACCGGGGATGATAGCGGGCGTGGCGCCGAGATTCGTCGGTCGCACGTAAGGCGAGGTGTACGGCGTCGCGCCGTGCTGCTCGTCCGTCCCCGGGGGCGTCGGGTTCCCGTACTGACTCGCTTCGCTCGGCGCGCTCAGTCCGGGAACTGGCATCTCCACTCTCTGACTCCCGTACGAGCTTCTCCTCAGGTTGTATGGGGTGGACTGGAGGTTCCTGTACCGAGTCGCTTCGATCGGCGCGCTCAGTTCGGGAACTGGCATCTCCACTGTCTGACTCCCGTACGAGCTTGTCCTCGGGTGGTATGGGGTGGACTGGAACCCAGATAGCTTCTTCAGACCCTTCCAAAACGACTTGACCAAACCCCCACCGGCACCCTGGCGCTGAGGTTGATACGTATACGGACCCATGATGTCGTCCTGCGTGAACACGACATCGTCCACCGCCATATGCTCTCCGACCGTCGGTGCAGGACTGGGGGGGATAACGCTTGGTGGACGATGCGCAGGTGAGGACAGTGCCTGCGGGGAAGGCAACCATGGCGTCGGAGGTGCATGGAACGAGTTCGGTGTCGGGTCAGGCGAGGATATCCACGTCACGTCTCTGGCGCGAGGTGTCTGGTGCACAGAACGGCTGTAGCGATTTCGGCGTTGTGAGTGTGCGGAGTCGCGGCGGTACGGATCATTGTCGTCGTTGTTGGGGTACGACTCTGGAACGTGCACGCCGCGTGGAGAGGGATAGTCCAAGTATCGGGATCCCATTGGATGACCGGGTTGAAAACGTTGATGAGTCTGTGGTAATTATATTATTCGTTCGACGTAAAATGAGGTGGGTGCTTGGCTTGGGGGGGTTTTGCTGGGGGATCTCCCTGCTACGAGCATGAAAAGTTCAAGAGGGAAAGGGACATGGTCGCCGGATGGAGCTCGAGAGAGGCACCATCACCGCTCGTACATAACGAGTTTTTGTTTTGTTTTGACTCATCCAAAGGACGTCTAACAAGACGGCCATGTCAATCCCAGATTCACCACCAGCCTATCAGTGAACCGGGAGCCGAGAAAACCAGAATTTACAGCTCGGTCGCTCGAAATGATTTACTAGTACTATGATGTCGAAATAGTTTCAATGTTGTTTTGCAGTCATAGTTATGGTTAGATTGCCAAGATAATGGGTGATCATGCACAGCATCAATCCACCGTCCAATTTTGATTTTGCACGCTCAATTTCTACTAGTCCTCCTGGATCTCCAACTGGCAACTTCCACCATTGAATATTTGATTGCGGATCATGTCAACCTTAGCCTGTATTTGGAGCCACCCGCTGAAGAAGCAGAAACCTGATGCGCATGCTCCGAGGTCTCCTAGCGAACATCATCTCGCGGCTCCTTGTTGAGCCTCTTGCGGACCATGCAGAATAGGCTTGTCATTTCGCATTCGCGCTCGCCCAAGTGTTTGACGCGGTGCAACATTTTTAAGCCAATCCAACAATATTGTATAGGTACCTATTTCCATCGCTTTCTTACTACTTCCTTACTTTTGACTCCTGCGGAGTTCAGACCATATTACATCGCTTGGGAGGTAGATCCAGCCAGGAAACTGCGGATGTATATTCTGATCAATCCATAAAGGACGGTGAGGTTCACGGATATGATGCTATGTCCGGATTAGAACGTATCTGGTTTTGTTTACAGGATCCAAAAGGTATTTATCTCAAATGTCCGTCCATGGTGACGATCGTATCAGCAAAACGCCACGGCCGCTCGGCTATCGTGCTATTCATCTGCGTTCATTAACTGAGCTCAAGATCACGATAGAGGGTGTGAGTGGCACTTCTTCTTGAGTCAAGATAGGACGGTGACGATCGAATCGGAGCTGAATATGCTGATGAATTCTAGGAGCTGGACGTAAGCAACTTCCTCTCGCTCTCACTTCCGGACAAGCTCGACGGTAGGTTTTTGCGTGAGATTGGGGACTTTGGGGGGATGGATGCTAATACTGTGGTTGGTTACTCTGCTGAGCTGGTCCGATGTTCCTAGTAGCCCGTCCACGAGATCAAAACGTCGATGAAAAGGGCTGGTAACAGATGACGTGTAATGTGAGCTCTTTGAATGGACCGGTGAGCAATATGTCCGGTCGGAGATCTCTTTGCACTTTGATTCACACACTGGCAGCAGCAGCAGCTCTATTCCAGCTCATGATATGTATTGCTTTGTTGCTTGTTGCGTTCATATTCCTTGGTGTTAGTCGTACCCGACGCTGCTGTCCGCGACACCTTCGAAGGCGGAGGAAAGGGCTCTCGTGCCAATACGATTGATGCTCATTACGATCACCCTCATCTCGTATAGCGCACACCTGCAGCTGCAGAGCGGCACTCATTCAAAGCACTCTGCCTCACCCGAGTGGCGGACATTCGAATGGATTCTCGTTTTCTTCAGCGGTGCACGAGTTACCCGTGCTCTTCCTTTGGTCCATTTCTCATGCACTATTTTTTTTTTCAATTTCCGTGGAGCGACGGAGGGAGTCACGCAACTGACAAGAGGCGGATTGGCTATGGATCACGCGTATTTAGGCTGAAATTCTAGAGTTCTCATAGAATCCGCAGTCACAATGCTTCGCGGAACAAACGACAATGTGTTTGTCTATTATTGCAGCCACGCATAGCACACATACGTACTTGTTGTTCTTCATTCGAGTTTCTGACGGAGCCACAGGGTCCCCGGGCCCCGTCTCTGAGAGTCGAACAATAATAGGAGACCCTGCAGATACCTGCGTCACCACCCTGGGCAGTGAGCGGCTGGTGACCTCGGGTGATCCCGAAGCGGTGGGATTGGATGGAATATCGGAGTTTCTTAATCAGGCGATGTAGAATTGGTCATCCTGTACTACTAGCCTCGCCGTCAAGATTGTCAATTCAAGTTCCAACTGTTCAACGTTCAATTCCCAGGTTATGTACAAAGTTTTAATACGCACTGATGTTTCCTCCCACTGCAACAGGCGACAACGTTTTACCGTGGATGATCGGAAATTACGAGTCTACGACTCGGCAGGATGAGGTTTCAAGCTTCTGGCAAGCCTGAGCGCCACCTTCCACCAGCCTCAGGCTGGACGACAGCCTGCGATTACGAACTAACGTCACTTACTGCGATTTGTGAAGGATCAGGAGAACTTTGTTTTTATGTCCTTTGAGACAAGTGTCAAGTCAACGGAAGGTGCGCAGTTCGCAGTTTAAGTATTTGTTGTACTTAACGATTTCGTACGTCGCAAGATACGCGAAGCGGTGGTCTTTGAAATGTTCTGCCTTGTCCCTTTCTCCGGAGATGCGCGCGCTCCAGCCATCGCAACCATGCTCCAATGACCTATGTTGGAACTCCAAATGGTGTACATCGTGTCACCCTGAGCTTGAAATTACCCCAAGAATGTACCGACCTCTCAAAAAGGTATGTATCATAGGCGACGACCTGTACGGGCCCCCGGGGCGATGGTTTAATGTGCCGTTATTGAAGCCATGTTGTCAGGTCTACCCCATTTTCGGTGATTCCACGACGCAATGTTCATTGTCCACGCAAACACGACTGCGGATTTCTATTCTCTTTGTGTCTTTCTTTTGAACAAACTAGATTATCTGATCTGACACATCTCACTTCATCTCGCTTCTCAGGATGCATAAAAACTCGGACGCACCGAGAAACATACCCCCCAACTTCGTCAGAGCCTTCAGTAGAACTTGAAAATTTTCCTCCGAGCCTCCTCTTTGATTCACACATCAACTCTCATCCCTGATCATCATGCGTATTTCTTCGTCGCTCGTCACATTCATACTCCTTGGTGTTGCTGCCGCTGGAGTTATCCCAGATATCGCTGGTCGAAACCTCGGGGTAACAGGCGGGAATGGTGGCACAGGTGGCCACAGCGTCTCTGTGAGCGGCGTTCATTCGCACCCCTCGGGCACTCCCACCGGAGCCTCGGACCACCCTGCCCCGAGTGTCACTGGCAGTCACTCTCACTCCCCGGCTTCTCGCAGGGGGACCGCCAACCCAACCTTTATTCATTCGCTCCACCCCATCTCTCGCAGAGCCGATCCGTCAGCCTCTCATTCGCATCATTCGGGCTCTCCCACCGCAGCCTCGGACCATCCTGCCCCGAGCGTCAGCGGTCACTCTCACTCTCCAGCCTCCCGCAGGGCTCAGCCGACTGACGGTCATTCGCACCACCCCTCTGGGGCTTCAGTCCATCCCACCCCGAGCGCTGGCAGCAGTGCTCACGGTACCCACATGAGTGACAGTACCATCAAACCAACTGCAAGCGCCGTCTAACGACCTCTGACATCATATCAGTACGAGTGAGTGTCCTTTTTAAACAAGCTGGATCGGTTTCGGAACTCGTACTGAATCTCTGTCCAGTGGGGAGTTTCAGTCGACGGCGACCATGTCCTGGTGACAGGTTGCTTCACTATCCTCACGAATAAATGCGCACTAGAAAAGTCAGTTTGCCAGGAGCAGACAGCAAATTTTTCCCCCTGAAATTGTTGTTGGACCAAATGTACACCTATATACAGATATTGAACTGCCTTCATTTCCATTTCATGCCTTGGTAGACAGTTTGTGAGGTTGATGAGATTCGAGATGGTTTGAACGGAGAATGTCTCCCTAACTGAGACTAACCTTGTTCTTTTTACTTCCTGGTCAACCGAAGAGAATCGCGTTGCATGAATTCACTAACGCAGTACCGTCGTCCGTCGTCGATTCAATACCGCACTCGGATTCTAAAATTCTAATAGGATGGCGTGAATGCATCTGATCTCAAAGTCACAAGATGTCGTAACTACGGGCGTCAGAAACATCGTAAACGAGTCATAGCTGGGCGCACTAGAAGGAAGGGGGGGTCTGAATCCTCTTCCCGACTTCTCAAATCTTCTCAGGCAGGCTATCTTCATATATCACCAAACGGCCTCGGTTTATTACCATCAGAAAGTTCCGGCAAGAAATCCGGAACAAGAGAGCTCTTTCGAATGGGTTCTTCTGCGGGAGGGTCCCGATGTGTGTCCTGCGTTCGAACGACGCTGATACGGAGGGGCATCCGAGACGAGAGCAAGCGGAGATCATCCTGGCGACTCAGTATTCCATGCCGCGCGATGATAAGTAGAGGCGCCAGGGTCTATTCAAAAAGACGATCAGTCATGCGAAGAATAAGACTGTTCAACCGTGGGCGACTCACCGCGACCTGCGTTGCAACCCCCAGACTGGCAATACCCGTGGGACGTTTCACAGCATACAGGATCAGCATTCCAATCGTGCACAGCGTGACCAATGCGCCACATTCCACGACGACAATGATAGTCGATTTATATTTGGATAGTTTGAGCATGTGAGTTCTTTGATGAGCATTCCACAGTCGTAGGCAAATCAAGAATGTTGCGGATATGTTTACCGCCGCGATGAGGGCCCATGTGACCAGGTTGAGGACATGTAGACGACTCGTGATGATTGCGTCCGCGACAAAGCCTTTGGCAGTGATCCCACTCAACCCTTGAGTGGAATTGACGTACATATCTACGAGCATGATAAGACCACTCACCCACTTGAAAAAGCAACAGGACGATCTGAAGACGCATTGTCAAGCTAGCCTATCACCCTCGACAACAGAGTAAACACCCACCGAGGGGATACAGATCATGATGTTGTTGTTATATATAACATAGATGCGCCAGATCTTTATTGTCTGTTGTGAGTCAAGTGGCAGGAAGAAAGGAGTCACACAAACCAATAAGAGTCCTTCAACAGCGTACTAACCAAGCAACACCAATCAGAAAGCAATGAGATCGGGAAATAAACCGACTTACATTGATAGCGTATATGATGTAGCATGGTAGGGAGTACTCGCTGATACGTTGAAAGAAATTCTCAGCTCCGCCGGCGGGAAGAGTAAATGCAATGATGAGATAGCTTATACAAAGGGCTGTTTGTGCCAGGGATAAGGAGAACTGCAATATGCTTAAGAGAAAAAGCAGTCTGGAGAAAATATCATGAGATGAACGAAGAATGATTGGAGGGTTAATAGCTTATCTGCGATATTTCGATTTGTGACCCCATAGCACATAGATGCAAAAGAAAAATAAGATACAACTACGTGGTCGTAGTCAACATTCGACTTGTCTCGCATCAAATGTGGCGTGCCTTACTTCATACCTGTCAACGCGTCGTCAGCGGGAACTACGAATGGATGGCACATGCACATACGCACCCATGAAAAGGCCCGCAATGCTGGTCAGAACGAAATTCATTTGCGAGTGGAACCGGACCATGATTGCAGCGGCTCAATCAGTTCAGGTAGTGCCTCTGTTTCCGATGGATGTTTGCCAAAGAGCTGGATGAGCCACCTCCTATCCAAGTCTCCACGTCAACCAAATTTCAAACTCTAGAAATTTACCGGAGCACGTGAAACCATCGGGACCCATCCTGAAAACCTTGCAAGCAAGCCGATGTGATTCCCGGCACTAGTCTCCATCTGCAGCTGGTAAAGCGAATACATTGAACGAGAAGGGTAAGATATAACCTAAAGTAGTGAGAAAATGACAGAGTCATAGGCACGGCATCTTCATGCATCACCAAGCGGCTGCCAACTTGGCTTGTCCTGCGAGTTGGCTCCGGAGCGACTGGACGGAGTGCTGATTTTTACGGGCGTCGTGGGTACACCGACGCGTCTAGACTCCGTTGGCGTCACGTTGATCTCGAACGCGGTGGGAGGTGGGGTGGAAGCGTCGTGACCCTGACTCAGCATCGCATGCCGTGCAGTGATGAGCAATTGAGACATAACCTATGGACACGACGATCAATCCGTAGAAAGTATGGGACTTGCCAGAGACATACCGCAATCTCGGTCGCAATCCCAAGACTGTGAGCAGCATAGGCATAATTACGATCGTAGAGGATTAACATCGCCACACTGCATAGAGTAATCAATGTGCCGCATTCTATCATGATGATGGCGACCGATTTGTATAGAGAGTTGCTTAGGACATTGTGTGTTCTTTTTTGCGCCATACAGAGGCGATAGCAGATTGGGATTGCCACGTAGAGATATAACGCTGTGATAAACGCCCATAACAGCATGTTGGTGACATTGAAATGCATCGCGATGACCGCCACTGTTGCACAAGTGTGGATTGATATTCCGCTCGCACCTGGAGTTGTGTTAACCACGTATTTACGAGGTTGACGAGATCACGCACAGACTTGCCCAATCCAAAAGAGGAACTGAAGATGTGAGTGAGTGATTATACCCTCATCAAACTGGAGAGGGCACACTGCAGGTAAGCAAACCCAGAGGTTATTGTCATACAAGACATAGAGGCGCCACATCTGTTCAATCGTGTTCCTCATTTTCAGCACAGGTGGCAGGAAAATATGAATTGCACAAACCGATAATAATCCACCAATAGCAAACTACAAGCCAAAGAAGCATAATCGATCACCGTCCGAAGGAGAAGGAGAAACAAGCTCACGTTTATGTTGTATATGATGCTGGATGCCAATACATAGCCATTGGTATGCTCGAGGTACACTCGAACATTACCGGTGAGGACAACAAGCACGATGAAGAGAAATATCGCATGGAGAAAGATTTGCATCGCGCAGAGCAGAAACTGCATGGTGTTGATAATTAAAAGCATCCTACGGATTATTTTGTTGGTTTCAATATCGCAGATGACGCGTGAACATGATGGCCTTACCTGCAAGACGTGGATTTTTGTCCCCAGAGCGTGTAGGCGCAGAATCCATACAGAACGCAGCTAGATCATTGTCAACGATTCGTGTTTTTTTCGTCGTATGGCGAGACCTACTTCATGCCTATTGGAATATAATATATTGTCAACGGGGACTGGAAGTGGATGGCACGTCCACGCACCCAGGAAGATACCCTCAACACTATAGGAAGTGATGAGCGTGTACGGAGTCGTGTGAACCATGATCGACGACTCCCAGAAATATAAGGTTGATCCCCTCAGGCTACAAACGCATCAGCAAAGCACTAGGGTCAGGATGGACGATGACATCTCATTACAGACTTGAATGACAGTACCTCTCAGATGGCAGAATGGGTAGAAAAGGGGTCGAGCTGTAAAAAAATTTTATACCAAGCCCCGGGTTGCAGAGCCACATGGACACAGCAGCCTGAGTGGTGTCCAATATTTGTCGGCACAAACCTTTGCTCTATCCTGCTTGGTTTGAGGCGTTGCTCTGTCCGAGTATACGATTCATCTGAATCCCGAAGACCAAGTGGACGTGGATTCTCCATTCTGATAGCCTAGGGGTAATTATCAAATAAACCCTCCTCGCCTTAGCACTGGTGGAGGGCACAAAGCTGAACTCGATCCCAAGTCAAGTGGTACATGTAGATTTTTTCTGTCCCACTTACTACGCTGGATGCACAAGACTCGTGGAGAGAAGTGACTCAGACCGACTTCGACATTTTGAATCAATTCACTGGGTACCAACGATCATTCTTGAAGCTTGGGCGTCGAATAACAAGGAACTTTGAGATGATGACATCGAGTCAGCGGCAACGTTGGTCGTTCCTACCAACTTTCTTTCATCCCGCCAACGAAGAAAAGTGTTTGCGATCAAGCAACCGCAAGTTGTGGCACCGCCCCAAATTGATAGTATCTGGCTGTGTTTCGCGCAGCGGTTACACCGAGCGACGTATTTCGCCATGACTTGAAGTTGCGCAGTACCGTGAGTCCGCCTGGAATCTGGATCCTTCAAAAGTTCGCATCCCTCCCACGAGTCCCCAACGTTCCAACCGTCAACGCTGCACAGTGCAGTGACTCCGATCCCATGAGCCTCGATCAAAATCTATTCACCCTCTTCTTCATATCGAACCCGTCGTACCCAGCTGGAACTGTGGTCGACCTCACCGACGGCTCGGGCACGATTCACTACCGCAAGCGCCGTATCATCTCCCAGCAACAACAAGTCTACCGAATCCAAGTGTCTGGTACGGGGGACTGGCAAACACTCCGAGCCACGGCCCGATTTCACTCACGTCGCCAGCACAGATCCACTCTCCGAGGCGTTGCTGGCCAGTGCGACTGCCCCCAGCGCGACGACTAAACACAAGACCTTGGAACTCTACAATCCCTCGAACGTCGTGGAGCTCAAATACACCGGTACGCTCACCTTTCGATGGTCTTTCAAATGGGAGACGTAAGTCGTTTTTGTCGTTTTTGTCATACGACGCACGCAACATATCCTTTCCCCCATTCAGACATGAATTCGAATGGAAACGCGAAGAATGCTTCATCATCCGAAAACCGGACCCACCCGTGCTCGTCGCGGTGACAAAAGAGCCACCTGGACGGATTCGAACGACGTCGGTCCAGATCCTGGATTACAATCTTAATCGGTACCTTTTTTATCTCCCCTCGTTTCGTATTGTTTTGCCTCTCACCCGCTGCGGGTCCATGTTCATGGCTTTCATATGATCAGGTTCGATATCGATGATCGGAAAGGTCTGGAGATCGTCATCTTGACGGCACTCATGACGTTCCAAGACGCAAGCGATGTGTATCACGAACCCAATATGTCCGCCGCGGCGACTCCATCAACCTCCACGACCACGCCCGTCTCCAATACGCCATCAGCGGCCGCACCCACACCACCCCCAAAACCAGCTCCAAGGAAGGGCATCGAACGCATCGCTGAGTTACAGCTAGGAAGAGGGCAAGTCAACGAAGTGACAGTCCTAAAAGAGGGCGCCCTCAGCGACTACGCAAGGCATTGCGCCAGGCTCTTGCAAGTGAGCAACCTATCTTGCTTGACATGCCTACCTTGTTCATACGTCACTTGCGTTTTTCGTGTGCAGGACGATGCGATGCTGTTTATCAGCGTGTGTTCCTCGGACCCGAATCAAGTCCCCAAGGTGTTGCACGTTGTCGAAGAGATCAAGCGGTTGCGCTATAAAGCTGGTACGTCGCTCGAGTCCGCTGGGCCCTCAGATGCTCGCTTATCTTGCGTATCGGATACAGGCGACCCCGATCTCCATCAGTACGTGCTCTATGACACCAAGGCTGGGGTGACGCCGCAGAAAGGTCCCCGAATCATTAATTTGGATGACAATGACGGCAAGGGCAAGAATAAAGAGTATACCCCACCAAAGAGCCTTACAGTACATCTTAGCAAGATTGATATGCCCGAGCTTCGGCCCCGAGGCATGCCACTCGACACACGGTATACGACGCGACATGACCAAGACAGTGGGAAGAAAAGGGGGAAGGACCGGTCCAAGCACAAAGATAAGGACATGGACGGTCGATTGAAACCGACGACCGTACTCCACAAACAGCGATCCCAGTACTTTCATCCGACGTCGTCCACTCAAACGCCACCTGGGTCCCTATCTCAGTTGCCTTCGCCATCTTATCTTGGGCCACCCTTGCCGCCTCGTTCGCAGCATTCCGCAGGGACGCTCCGTCGACAATCCATGTACGGATCCCTGAACGCGGACCATTATTATTATGACTATGAGGGCATTCCTAACGTGACGAGTCCCACTGGCACCAGCAACAGTTCCTCGGGACTCCTCGGGAGGCTCCTGGGGCGATGATAGAGATACCCCTGGGCCCTGGATGACCTGATGGGCCGCTATCATCCGTATATGTCATACTCCCTCCCCCCGCTCACCTCCGACTCCTTAGCCTGATTGACAGCCTATGACACCGACGGTCGTCGATACCGTCGGCATGGGTGTCGAAGCGAGCTTGGGTATTGCGGCCATGCCGCGCCGCCATGTACGCTATCGCTGCGTCACCAAGATGAGGACTTGAGATTCAGCGGGCGAGCGCCCCAACTCCGATATACCCCGGCGTTATCGTTTATATTTGTTCTTAACCGCTTACCTCATACCTACCGTATTCTTGGACTTGTACACATACATATGCATACCTGTATCGTATCGCGTGCCTCAGTTCGTTGGCAACGATGGGGAATCGGGACGGGCTGGCGGCTCGCACCCTTGATACCGCACCGAAACGAAACGAAACGAAACGAAATCGGACCTGTCACATTTTTTTACTTGATCGATCGAGCAAGCCACGTACGCTTCGATCGTTGTGACGGATGCTGACGTCGAGATAGCAGTTCGGGGCTTGGTTGACCTGGCGCCCGGCGCGGACTGTACAGGGTGACCAGGAGCGGGTGAGATGCTGACATCCCTCGGGTCCGTCGGACAACACACACATACAAGCCCTCAGAATTGGATGACGACGATCATCATCCGTGAAACGTGAACGTTGCACGGGCTCTATCTCGAGTTGAGCCGCGATGCTTTCCAATGGGCCGATCGAAACAAGGTTACCAAGAATACAGCTCCAATTGACTTGGGGATCTGAGCACCGCCGAACGTGTGTTATGGAGTGCGTTGAAAACAAAAGGTCCCCGTGTTTCATCATGGGTTTGCAAATTAAATGTGCGTGTACAAGTGAAAGATATATAAATAAAAAAGTAAAACAGATGGAGAATCGAGATGCGAAAATGAGTAAAGCAGAACGTGCAAGAAAATGAATTGATGTACATAAGTGAGTCGGGGGTCATGCAGGCATTAGGAGGGGAGGTTGGTGAAAACTATAGTGTTGTAATACAGAATAAACTATGGCTGAATGAGCAGGCTGGGTGGTCCATGTAAATACGTATGCAAGTGGACGCGTTCGGAGTGTCCACGAGCAGCAAGACATAATTGAAGTATGGTACCCGAATAATAAAGATATAATACGGTACAAAACGCCGAACCGCTCTGGTGGCCCTGCCGCCGAGAAAGTGAACTGTGGACTGTGAAAGAGCATGCTATTAGGATTAGGTTGAAGCAACGTCTACGCGACACCGCCAATCTCGATGAAGCTACGCCAGTTCCAGGACGACAGATCATCGTCCTTGAAGTCGATGAAGCTTTTGAGCGGGAACCAGCTTTCGAGGGTGCTCCGCCGTTTACGTCCAAGCTTTGCTGGTCGTGCGGGTTCTGCCGGGTCCGCGGGCTCACGCTTACGCGTACGGGTGGGAATGATGGCATCCACTTCGTCCTCCACGTCCGCAAAGGCGCTCAGGTCCTCGATCTGGATCACAGGTGCCTTGGCTGCGGATGGCGCGGTCGACTTGCGCGCCGTTGATTTCTCGTCTTCGTCGTCACTGAAGCTCATAAAGTTATTTCTGAGGATGGTGGGACGGCGGATGCGGTCGGGAGCACACGAGCGGCCCTCGAGGCAAGCGAGCGCATCCATCCGGCTCTTTCGACGATCACGAGAACTGATAGATTCAGAACGCAACGACGCGGGTCGCCGCACGCGAGGAGTGGGAGAAAGCAGCGAATTGACGACGGTAGAGGCTGGGCGCTTCTTTGATGCGGAAGTTGGTGGCGCAGAAGACGGCGGAAGGCAAGGGTCGGAGGCAATAGGAAGATCGGGTAACGTAGTAGAGGGGGCCGGTTTTGGAGAAGGGATGCTCCGCAGTGACTCTTTCGATGTCCGGCGACGAGTAGGTACCACGGGAGCGGGAGGCATTATAGCTATAGGTTTTTCGGTTCGTCTGAGAGGGCATGAGCACGAGGTGTGATGAGTTGAGGTATGAAACGGGAACGTACGCAAAGTCATAAATGGATTTTGCGTCGGCAGTGCATGTCCAGCTGGTTGACTTGGACAGGATCGAGAACTTGCGTCTGCGGGACGGAGCATGCCGTTTGTGGCTTGCCAAGTCGAGGGAGAGGAAAGAGCGGAGCTTGACGGTGTCGCGCTTTCTGGTCTGAAGCGTGAAATAGATGGCAGAAGCATCGTCATTGTTGGAGGCATTGTGGGGCGAAGTGGTGATGGCCTCCAGCGGGCTGCTGCGGGGGAAGCGCGACGGGGAGATGGGGGAGTGTTCGGATAGCAAGCCCGAGGTGAACAATGGAGAATAGAGCATGATGATTTCCGAAAGGAAAGAGCGGGTGGGGGAAGGGAGGATGGGGGACGAGGCCGTGATTTATATCGTGGTCACGAGGCATCGAAAGACGGAGCAGAGTTTAATATTTATTACCCTTCACACGTTCACATCCAAGCACAGGGTCGACGCGCGCAGCCACAACAAATTTGAGACGAGACGGTCCAGCCACTGCAATGAGTTGCCGTAGATACTACATACATCACCGAGACTGGCACTGTCAATGCCCCTCGTCCTCCGACCGGAATGATAGCGTCTCAGATCGTACCGTCCGCCCCTACCAGCACGTGGAGTTGAGGCATGAGACTCCTCCTTCCGCGTTGCTCCATCTTCTGCTTGTTTCCTATCGTCGTCATGACGATTGGCCGGCATCTCTGAATCGGCCAGGGGTACAGTCGAACGTGCCGGCGTCGGAAGCACGCCAGCCTAGCAAAATGCAGTCATGTTAGCCGATCCACAGCATACCGAATGCACCTGACTCGGCAAACTTCCCTTTGTCTGCAACGACCCGAATAGCCCCACGGGCCATTCAACTCCCATATCCGGCGATAGCGGCAGTGTGACTCGTTCAATTGATTGTTGTCCCCTCTAATTCCTTACCACAGCTCGTTGAGATCTTGACAGCTCCGTCGCTTTCCATCACGAGTCAGCCAGCTCATGTGGCCCCACTTTTGACGTGATTACTTGCACCACTCCATCACACGAGGCAACCCTCCTTTCTAGGTAACGGCATCCAATGACTAGGACAGGTCATATCAGGCAACCGAATTACTATCCAGTATCGATCAGCTGACATTTGGATCCCCCCCCCCCCTATCCAAGTGGATTTAGAACGTTCGTATTAGGGCTCTTATACGGATGCTTTTTCTTCATTGGGATCGATAGAGTGCTCCATTCCTCGAGATCAACGGCGGACCTGACGGGAGCTACGAGTATGATGCCACTACGGTTGTACCTCAGTGCGACACGAGGCACAGATACCTGAGATGTTTCGTCGCGAGTTCGCGTACGTTGCAAATCCTGGCGTTTGCGCCGAGTCACTCGTGTACCTAGGCGAGTGCTTCTGAAGTACGCTTGTGTGGTCTTACTACATCGGCGCATTTGATAATATTAATATTGCAGTAGTATAATGACTACGACGCAGTTGAGTCGGATTGACAGGCATGACACGTTTCAAGAAGTCAAGAATCACCTTCAACGCGGCGCATTTCATCACGGACCACGATTGTCCCTCGCAGCGAACGTTTTAGCTACGATGAAATTCTCCATTGTTCGATACATTCGTCCGATACGACGGTTGCCGTGCCTTCGGACGACGTTTTTCCGCATGCATTACTGCGACGGGCCACGTGTAACACCACGACAGCAACCACCTCTGACAAGTTGTTAAGTTCACATCCTCCGGTAACCCGAATGAGTCGATTGTTTCATCTACCCACGGCCCGGATAGATCACTTCGCCGTCGGGCGGTCTTGGATTCAAATCAAACTTGTCGTCCGTCCATTCAAATCATCCGCATCAATCAGCCCTCCTTCCATAATAAAGTACCGCCGGCCATTTCACACGCCGACAGAGTCGAGCCATCCAATCTGTCAAAACTCAAATGTGCCCTTCAGTAATTACTACCTCTCCCATGCCATCCACGGTCATATTATACGCGGATCCAGAGTCTTCCATTCAAATCCGTGTACGGTACGTGCTTGATTGTATATCGCTATCTGATCAATCCAGCATGCCGACTTCCTTGGTTTTCGTCCTTGTTAGGCTTTCTTGGCGAAAGCTGCTCCGACCACGAGGTCATCTGATTTCTATAATCGTTCTTCTCTTCCGTTGTTCGGAACCTACTTGTCAATTGAGGGACTCCCACCCCAGAATTTGAAAGTGACTCGTTGTATACCCATCTTGAGAATATCGTACTTCACCTGACTTCTTCGGCTCTTCATAGATTGTTCCCACCAGTGCACAACCCTTTGAACGAGTCTGGTAAGTGCATCCGGTAGGGCGATGCTAGGCCCCGCCCGTAGTGGCGACCCTATGTACATTTGAAAAGAACCACGTTAACCCTCTAGACCTCATCAAGCTGCGGGCTGCGCGCCATTGACGGACTTTGACACTTACTACCCGTAAGTATGGTTGGATCTCTGTCACATCACGACTACCGTGCCGTGAACATAGAGCGCCGCCCCTCCGAGATCAGAATAGGAATCATAGGATTCAGAATCAGCACGGTACCGCATCTGTAAGACTGGCCCGTGGCTGGATCGCTGACACCACCCTCACGTCCCACCATGATGTGATGATGGCGGCGGCGCTACATACCCCTCCGAATCACTGCCATGACCGCTGGACTTGGCGCAGGACGGATACTCCAAGAGCAGCGACTTGAACAAAGTTGCCCCGGG
>JBBPMQ010000357.1:0-23682 GCA_038090375.1 Boletus rubroflammeus | reverse complement strand
TATCAAACCCGATAAACATAAGATTAGATAATAGATATGTTAGATAGACACACAAAGAGACCCTTCACCGGCATTGTCATGGCAGACTATGAACATATGGTCCACATTAGAAATATGAGAGACACACACTCATTAGACCCTAAATATCATAGAGAGGCTGTTTCCACACCTGCATGGTGAACACGAGGGGAAAGAAGCAATTATGTACAAGTTTATTGATGATAACTATCCTGTCTGCATGATGCAAAGAAATTTCTTTGCGACAGTACATGCTCAAGCATAAGAAGTATTTACTCTGAAGTTGTCGTGCCCAAGGAAGTTGAGAATTCTGACAGAATGACGCACTTGCCGGTGGTGACGCATTTGGCGGTGGATGACTGTATAATTCGGGTCAAATGTCTATACATCATGATCGTAGCGGCGCTATGCGCACCGATCCCCAACTCCATATGCACTAACTGGGCGCTGCCGCCAAGCCTATGATCCGGGGAGTAGTAAGTCCTCATCGCCCCATAGAAGTGACGTACATGATACGGGGCGGATCAACGACGTTGTGTACGTGCTATTGTCGTCTCTGGCCGTGACCACTAACTTGGGCTAGACTCTTTGGCAGGCAAATACTTACGCAGACCGGAAGCTTCGATATGATGGAAGCACCCCGCAAGAGCGAGTATGTTAGTAAATTGGTAAGTATATAAGTTGAACGATCTTGTCTTGCTCGGTTCCCTCTATCGAGTCCCCCTTTGTTACTCGAAATGTATATCCCGCTTGGGTCGACCTTTCTGCGTTTTTTCCAACTCCCTTTATCACTGTTGAATTCTGATCACCCAGTCCTGCACTCTGTAGTCCCCGATGAACAGCTCGGGCATCATCACGGTCATCAAGATTTAAACAATCTAGGAAACATTTCCCCATACCACGATGCCCCCACTGTTCCTGGAGTGTCTCCGGATCTACCTGACGACTGCACAATGGATCAAGTCATATTGGTGAGTTCTCAGGCTGGTAACGAGCCCGTGCCCTAAACTACATTCCTCCCAGCCAACTCCAGTTGCATCGGCATGGCTCTCGTGGTCCCGTGATAGAGCAGAAGTATATTCCTCAGCTTGTCGCTACTCTTGACGGAGCGCGGGATATAATTCAAGCCGCTGATCTTCCGCCATACCTGGAATTTCTTAAAGAAGGATACGAGTATCAGCTGGTCCCTGAGGAGCTTACTATTATAGGGCGCAAGGAACTATTCGACTATGGGGTTCAGTTCGTCCATCTCTGTCCGAATCGAGAATGCATGTATGACCTTCGAACTTCAGGTTTGCCCTTCGCTATCCGACGTTCTCGACGGATGTTGTGGTATCTACCACGGTTCCAAGAGTCATAAACTCTGCGTACTTCTTTGGTCTAGGTTTTTTTGGCATTGAGGTACAAGATATCAACTTTTTGACGACTGATGACTTTGACGATCCGGTGTCTTGGCTTACTCCTTGGACATCCTGTCCCAAATTCAAGTTATCTTACACTGAAGCCTACCAGGTAAATTTCATCATCTGTCCAGTCATCTTGTGAATGGTGGCATTTATGCAGGCGGTTCAGCAGTGGGCAGAGAAGTATATTCCGCCCATAGTAGAGAGACTCGACGAACTTATTCCCGGCGTTGGATTCTCTCTCGACGATATCCGAGGTGCCTTGTATGCATGTCCGTACGACCTCGCGGTTCGTAACAAGTCTCCGTGGTGCAACGTATTCACCGCACACGAGTTGCGGGGTTTAGAGTAAGTTTTAGCTTCTGTTACAGGCGGGGGTTGACTTATGTGTGATGTTACAGATACGAGCTCGACTTGCTTCTGGATGGCGCCAGTGGGCATGCGTCCTGGGCCTCTCCTTGGTGCATTCTATATCAAGAAACTCGTCGAGCGGTGAGCGTTGGCTATGCACGAAATTAGAGAATGGGGAAATGATGATATACGAGAGTTTAACTAATGCAACATCGGATGTCGAGCCTCTCCATCTAGAATTCGCCCACGATTTCAGCATACTCCTTGTATTGTCGACCATGGGATTAAACAAGTTAGCATTCGCTCGCGAGGGGAAGATGTCATTGACAGTCATCACTACAGAGATGCCTCGCCTCTCAGACCAACCCATCCACCCGGACATCGCAAGTTCAAAAGTTCCCATCAAACACCTTTCGCTGCAAATATGGTATGGGAGAAATTCACGTGCGAGGAATCATCGTACGTAAAATCACCTCCTCTGAATCATAGTGTTTGCTCACACGACGAGTACATAGCTTCAAAGGTCCCCAAGTCCGCCTCGTGTTGAACGGAGCAACCTTTCTGCGAGCAATCTGAACAAGACAAGAAATACGGAACGTGTTCCCTAACCGAATTCGTGCGAGCGAACGAGTACAGCATGGGCATTGAATACCAGAGCAGAGTCTGGAACGCCACTTGCGAGCTTGCCAGCCACTACTAGCTAGCGTCGCCGGCTGTTGTACTATTTCCTCCTTGCCCCCCCAAGTTTCAGTCTTTCGACGGATCGGACGACTCTGGCCAGAGGGAAGCCTCGCGACTTTCCCCACTTTGTAGTTTATGTATGCGTATGAGACCTTTTGAATCTTTATACACCGGCAGAAATATATAAATTGTCTTTTTCTGCCGTCGATCCTGCATCACCGGTATGTAGGCAGCTTGATCACTCAGGCACTAGCAAACCGATCATCAAGTCGAGCTACCCTCGAGGTTAGGGCAAGCACTCGAAAACGACAATACGTATGCGCGGAATAAAATCAACGTTGGAGACAACCGGTCTTTGGTTAAATACATCGCCATGATGAGTTCAGTACACTTCTGATCACATCCCCAGCTTGGCACATCCACCGATTCCCGGGGCTCGCGATCACATATACTTAAGCCGCTCCGCCCAGAGGGACGCCAATGGTGCCCTGTGCACAACAAAGCCTGGGTCACGTTTCTTGCAGCATTCTACATAATAAGATCGGCTTGACCTGGAAGCTATTTTCGATATCTCCTCGTAGCGTAGTCCAGACCACGATGTCAGATGAAAATCCAAGGATCCGCCGGCTTAACCCACGTACTGCACCATAACCACTGAACCGCCACTCGAGCGGCCGTATCACAATCACCCAGCTATCCGATATCAGCATTACGTTGTAAATCGAATCGACATCCATATATCGTTATCTAATTCCCGTCCGTCCGACCACGTTCACGCTTGCCAAGACAAACGCCTCGCATACTCGATCAATGCCCTAGAAGTGAACAACACCATCAGTCACACACTCCCTCGGAAATGAGCAGGAACAAGGGAAAAAAAGGCTCACCGAACAGGACGACCCGTCATGCCCTTTTCTTGGTATGGGAGAGGTCGGGTATACTGCCGTGCGTTCACACACGTCAGCACTTTTGGCCTAAAATAAACTTTGATGTCGAATCGTCACGTACCTCCATCGCGCCTGCGATATCGAGATGTGCCCATTGCACGGCAGGTTGTTCTTCGCCTTCCTTCGGCTCGATTCCGTCAACGAATGCTTTGAGGAAGAGCGCAGCCGTGCATGGACCGCCAAATTTGCCACCCAGCTTAGAAAAGCTTGTTAGATAGACGAGACAACTGAGGGTGGCATGCATGATGGCGACGCACGTTGCAAAGGTCAGCGTTAGAGGAATAGATCTGTGGGCCGTAGTCCTCGTCTAGGGGCATACGCCAGAAGCGGTCGTACTCTGATTCACCAGCAACATGGAGTCTTTGCCAGAGTTCATCTGATGTCTGGGGCCAATAGGTCGTCAATCGCGCCCCCAAGACAGTCATCGATGCGGTTACATACGGAGAATACACCGGTGTAAAGTTCGCCAACTGCAGCCTGCATGGCTCTGTGAAATTGCTTTGTCTTTTCATTCAGTTCAAACACGGAACATGAACCTACCCAGTCAACGTTGCAACATCAATGACAGCGTGTGGGTTGAATTGCGTTGATGCATAGTAAAGTGCATCTTAGATGAATAGATCAGTTGTTACCGAACCAATCATTCATTGACGAGAAATCTCACCCGCGAGAATTAGTCTGCCTTCTGCATCAGTGTTATCGATCTCGACGGATTTACCATTCATCGCGTAGACTCTAAAACACAGCATGCAACAAATCAATCGACGATAATTGTCCAAAGGAAACACAACTAACATATCGCCTGGCTTATTCGCACTCGGACCTGGCATGTTTTCGCAAAGAGGGGTAAGCGCGACCACGTTGATCCTGGCAAAGAATATACGTTTAACCGAGCGCGATGGGATTAACTTGCACCAAAAGAACGTACGGCAGCTTGAGTTGAGCGATCGCCAACGTGGATGCGATGACGGCAGCAGCACCACCTATTGTGGATTTTTTTTGAGTTTCGCAGTCAGCATTTCTCGGAGATCTTACCCATGTCGGCCCGCATATCTTTCATGCCCTGAGTGCACGATACGTTATGGTTGATCAGGAGATTGAGTATAACGACGTACTGCACCAGGCTTGAGGCTGATTCCTCCAGAATCGAATGTGATACCTTTGCCAACGAGGGCGAGTGGCTTTTCGTTGGCATGAGGAGCCCCATTGTAGTGTCTAGAAAAGGTCAGAGAGGATCCATGAATCGATGAAGGGACGTGTACATTTCAAGGAACTTGGCAGGCTCATCGGTACCCTTGGTCACGGAAAGGAATGTTCGCTACGCGCGGCATGAACAAAGTCGACCATGAGGCTGGTTGTCAAGACCTACCATTCCCTTTTCAGCAGCCCAGGCTAGCGAAAAATTAATTACGGATAAATTACGGTGCATATTTCATACCTTCGTCATGGACGACGACCTCCACATTTGCGAGGCCCTCGAATGCCTCTTGAGCGCGTTCGGTGAAAGCCTAAGCAAATTGTTACAATGAGCTTCGGGAAACCATGCTCGTACTTACTGTGGGTGTCAGGATGTTCGCAGGCAACTCCATGAGCTGCGAAAGATCACATGAGTGGGATGAAGACTCCGAGAACTGTCGGCTTACGGTGCGAGCCAAGTTCTGAGCATTGGCATAGACAACACCGCGATCCCAGTCTGCTGATTTAGCAATGGGTGAGAGCGTGGGTTTCTCCGGAGCAGGTTCCGTCTTGCGGGGATCAAAGGGAGAGCGTGGGGACGTCTTCAGGGTGAAGTCATACAGCGCCAAGTGGGCAGCGACAGCTGTTTGCTATGAGATGAAGTCGATGTACGACTGGCATCAAGAAACTTACCTGCCGCATGGGGATCAGTAGAAGCGTCGATGATCGCTTCGGAAACGCCCTCTCCGAGAGCCTTGATACTTTTCACGCCACTCCCGACAGCCTTTCGCACGATATCACGACGTGCATCGCCCTTTTTGGCCTCGAATGCATCACCGAGGGACACGAGCGCAGTGACATCGGTTCCGCCGCTTGCACCATAAAAGAGGTGGGAGGTGCCTACTTTTGCGGGTTTCTTTGAGGGAGGGAGGGTCCCCCAGAGGGTAGCGGGGTTGACATTTGAGGCGGCGTTCTGGCCGGGGTTCTTTGGGTCGAGCGGGACGACGTAGGCTTTAGAGGACATGGATCTGACAAGTGCTGATGTGTATCGCATCCCCACTCGGGAAGCTAGCATATGTACCATCTGTCGGGTTTCGGATGTCAATGGTCAACCACTCAAAGAAAATGTACCGGCAATTCGGCAAAATGAACGTAAACATGCACAAACATGTGCCTCGTGTGCTCGTCCGAGATGTAATTGTATCTTCTATCTGACCTGGTGACCTGTGAGTTTTAATCTTGGTACGAATAACCACCGTACCGGGCATGATGGAGTATAAAACTCACATTCAGCGTATACAGTACGTGGCCAGTTTTCAGCCTCGACGCGTTCGCTATCATGCAATACACAAAAAGCGTGAGGCGGCGTGAGTACTGTCCAATACAGCGAATTGACCTTGGTCCATCAGAGGTATGGATGTCCATGCATATCGTTAATGGTAGTTATCACCTTGTTCCAGCGGCAGTCCGACATGTCATCGTCCAACGGCCGCAACTTGTGGCCACCCTCCACATCAAAGCGTGCCAGCACAGCCGCTGTGGTCCACAATGGGACAATCCGTCCATAAAATCTGGATATACTTTCCAAATAATCCTCAGCCTCAGCACTTTTGACGTATCACTTCCATCACCCTTGCACGTCCGTGACGCCCTTGACAAAATGTGCGATGCAGTTCACGTACCATACGACACTCTTCATGCCACATTCGAGCACGATGATCCACCATGCGACATTTTGCGTCCGAAAACACCACTTCCAGATAGCTCTCGCACACTGCGCAGGACTATATCGTACGCATCCATCGACACTATCTGCCCTCCGAGCAGCAAAGGTGTTCGTCGGCGCATCAACGAGATAGCTGACAACTTAACAAAGAAGAAAAAGAAGCATTCGTCAACGCGCGATCTTCCAAAAATCGCGGCCCATGGCCTAGCATCTGATTCAAAAGCTCCACCGGCCAGCAAGGCAACGAAGCGTGGACGAAAAGCCACTGCTCCATTGCGAGACTCGTCGCCCAGATCTGAAGAGGAGAGCGTTCTGGAAATCGCTGATAGGCTCCATAGCGGCGTTCCCTCTGAACTGGATTCGCCGTTGATGCTTGTGCGCTGCGAGGTCGATAAACCACTGGCTAAAGAAGATGAACAACTTTGGGAAGATTGTAGTTTTCCCACTGCTCGTCCCAATACAGGAGTGGGCATTGCAGGCACCTTACAGTCTCCACCGACTCCCAAGGCTAGCATCAAAGACGTCCAACTCGATATTCGGCCGTCCCAGTCAGACGTGACCATCTGGGATGGACTACGAGCGTCGGTGTTCCCATTCTTCATTCTTACAGAGCTGGCCGACTGACGAGAGGTGTTTTGCCATTCCATCACAGCACGCATCAGCTGTTCAAATGCAGACTCTACCTCCGATGCACCACTCATCCGTACGACGGCATCTCAGTCCCGGATATCCACCGCATCGAAATGAACTGTAACACGCACCCTGCCGGATTACGCTATGCCAGACGGCTTGTCTTCCAGACGGCCTACAAAGGTGCCTCGCCCGGCTGGGTCGCAAGCACCAGTGGACTACCTAATGTGAACCCCGCGGCCGGCATACACATTGACCGATTCTGGCGCACGATACAGAGCGATGACGGTACATGGGGCTGGTACAGGGACGTGTTCGTCCCTCTCTCTCCCCGGCTGTTCGATAAGATGGACCACCGCGAGTTCAAGTTAGTCAGCCGGGTGTGGGTGGGAGAGACTTGCTTGGAGAATGAGTTGACGTTCGGGATCTCTATGTTGCTTCGAAAGGTGGAGATGAAGTGAGTAGCAGCAGCAGCAGTGCGGCGGGTTGGTGGATCATGCGTGTTGCACAATTCGGACTTTTTTATATACCTCTTTCATCAAGAGCTGGATCTCACTTAATTGTATTATCATGCTGAAGAACCCATCATACTGAACAAAAGTAAGCAAAGAGGGTAACCACCGAGGGATGCATATACTACCGACTCTTTTGTCGACCAACTCAGACGTTGACACGTTGTTCATTGATCCGAGTAGGTCTCCCAGCACCTGGGTAGAGAAGATGAGGCTACTGAGCCTGGCCAATAGAAGATAGAGCACCGAAGGAGTCGCCTAAAGCGATTTGTGCTCGACACAATACACTGCTCCCCAGCTGACGACAACAGGATCACCCACGACGTGTGAATGGTATCGTACGATATCGCGTCAGTACACATGAATGATGAACCAGTGGAGGGGAACGGCGGACAGGGAACGGCGGGAGACATAAGCATTTACGATGTGTTCTGCTGCCATACCCATCATCCACTCAGGATCGTTGCCGGGCACCCACCCAACGGCATGGCGCAACAACCGATCCTGCTTGTCTCTTTCCACCTTCCACAGGGGTCATTCCAGCTGAGGCTTTGCGGCATCCGCAGCTGGGACGAGCACCGTCCGATTGGCGCAGGTAAGGAAGGTCTCAGTATGGACTAGCGCAGGTTGTCACCGCTGAACGCCAATTCTTGTGGATTCAGAGTGATCAACAAGGCGGTCGAACCTACCGGTGTCCGTTAACCACATGCACAAAAGAGGTTTAGACGTCGGAATGCACATCACTGGCACTGCGTTGTGTTTATACCAAGGGCGAGTGTTGCTTCTCTGGTGGCCATGTCGTAAATAACCCCAGTGTAAAGTGTGACCTAAACCACCCAATCGTGTGCCATGGAGACTGTGGATGCATGCATGACCTCCCAAAGTCACGCCGGGTACCTCGAATCAGATGGCTGCCCTTTTCTCACCGATCAGAGAAAAAGTCGCGTCGTGTTGTGGACCGCGCGTGCCTCGGCTGAACCTATCATAGTTATCATGAAATTAAAAATAAACAAAAATCTGGCAAGGAACGCCAACGTGAATGCAAGGCCATTCATCACGCTGGGGGCAATGGAAGACCTCGAATCCACATTTGCGTGTTGCGGAATGCGTTCGACCTTGTGGAATTCGTTGAGCTCGCCCAAGTGCCAGCAGAGAGTGGAAGTTCGGAGGCATTGACGTCGCAAGCAATTTTTTTTCAATTCCCGCGTTGCTTGAATGTTGGAGGTCAGCAACTTACCGACTCGGATGAACCTACTAGTACCTGAGTGTTGAACTCGATAGTTTTTCGTCAAGGTTTCGGACTTACCATGGTCCGGACTTACAGTACCACCAAGTTCTTCATCCTTCCCAGAGGACTGGTTATCATTAAGAAGTTAATGATACAGATAAAATTCAAATCAGACATCAAGCTTTCTAGCGGCGGGGGCACTGGCATGCTCTCAGATAATCCTAGAATTCCGCTTTTACATTATCGTTTACTGACCTTTCTCGGATGAACCCTTTTAATCCGGTTCGTCCGCAGGTACCTCTCCGAGGGTAAGTACGATCATGGGATTGCTAACGTACCAATAGCATGTGCTGCTCATCGTTACAGCTCTCTGACTGCTTGACGTTGTCGCCGCATTCCCTTTCCCTACAGAGCCGAGTTACCCAACTGCAGGCGTTTCAAGACGTTTGTGAGTTCACCGTTCCTTGTCAATTTGTACTTACCAGAATGACCGGTCGACAGACGAGTCTAGTGTGTTGCATACTTGCTCCCTGATCATAGGCTACGCTCGAAGGAGCCCACGCTCCGTGACCCACCCGCTGAGCAATGCTCTGGTTATCACCAACGGCAAACATATGTTCTTTTGATACCCACGGCACGTTCATTTCTGCTCCAACCCATCTAACTATGCTCCCCGGGTTCTTTGAATTCCATTCTTTCCCATCCAACGGCCCTCTCGTCTTGTGGTTTCAAGTTTTGACGAAGAGCGTCGAACAGACAGGTTCGAGTACTCTCTCGTCTACTTCACTTTGTCCCTTAGCTTCCCGCTTTCAGGCTTGGTTCTCGAACGGTCAAGTTTTGCCCATATTATATTTCGTATCAAGGAAAAAAAAACCGCGTGGATAAAACATGCAGCGTTTAAAGCCAGTCGTCATTGTTAGCACCCAAGGGCAGTAAGACAGCTTCTGTGACTATTTCACGATCCGGGGAGTGAGAGCGGACCGGAATAAATGGTACAGATTGATGGCGAAAAAAAAATTGACGACTGATCATCTTCGTCAGGATATCATTTCCGAAAGTACCACATCTATTGTGACTCGAGTTGAATGTGGGTCGCTGATAGCCCTTGGCTCATCATGATCAGGCCATCTACCATGATGGAGGCAAAAAAAACTTTATGACAGGAGGGGAGTCTGCTCACTTGCCTGTGTCTCTCACCAAATGTACATGGATCTCTGTAATAACATGCTACGTGTTATCTGACATTCCCTTTCTCTGACATCATGTCCTAGATCCCTACTGTTACACCAAGAATTATCCCGAAATGGGAGTTTGTACTCAGCGAATACCTTCATTCATCAAGATTCTCACCATCCTAGCGAAATCTAACAACTCTTTGGCCTCTGGTGTGCGGAGTTGCATCAAGCGAACATAGCTAAATTGCACACTGGGATTCCAGGCCAAGCTAGGTCCCCCGACCTCACTGAAACATACATATCCCATCAATGCTGGGTTGCTCCTCGGGCAGGTGAGGTCACCACTGCGAAAGCAAAACTTGTGGCACAAGTTGGGAGAACCAACAAACATACTTGGTCATGTCAACGGTACGTGGCTCCGTGAGTCTTGTGATTGCCTTGCAGGAGTCCTGACATACTCCGTTGCATGTACACGTAACCTGTATCATCAGCCATTACTCTTTGCCAATAGACATATGATGGGATTCTGAGTCTTTTGGTACTGTGGAGTGCTTCCTCCCAGCATCTAGCAAGGAAAGATTGTGGTGGTGTACTAGTATATCAATCCTGAGAAGATCATCGTTTTCATTTTCATCCTAGATTCTTTCAACTTGCCAGCACTTATTGATCATCATGCATATACTCCAAAAAGCAAAAACTTCATGGTTCAATGTCACCATAGGTATTCTACAAGAACAAAAAGTGGATGTATTGAAAAACATAGTAGGAATAGCATAAGCATGAAAATGAATGCAAAAATCAATTCCAACAAGAAACCCAAGACTCTCCAAACAAAGAACTATCAAGGTCAACTTGGAAAAATTTGTCAGAAGATATCACTAAAGAATGGGTAGGAAGATAGAGGGCATGCCTATTCCAAGGAGCAATCCAACCAAAGCAAGCACCATTAGAAGATTGAATCCAGCTATTCTCTTCACATAAATTACCAAAGGAAAGAAGATCTTGTACCCTCCACACTTTGATGGATCTGTCCCAAGAGCCAGACACAATATGAGAGCCATCAGGTGAATAATAAACTGAGGTGATAAAGTCTATGTGCCCCTGGAATGGACCTGCCACCAACTGACCAGTAACTGCATTCCAGACCCTGATAGTCTTGTCACAAGAGCCAGAGACAATGTGAGAGCCATCAGGGGAATAAGCAACAGATATGATCCAATCAGTGTGCCCCTGGAATGGGCCTGTCACCAACTGCCCAGTGGTTGCATTCCAAACCCTGATGGTCTTGTCATGAGAGCCAGAGACAACGTGAGAGCCATCAGGTGAATAACAAACTGAGCTGACACCTTCTGTGTGCCCCTGGAATGGACCTGCCACCAACTGCCCAGTGGTTACATTCCAAACTCTAATGGTCCTGTCCTCAGAGGCAGAGACAATGTGAAAGCCATCAGGTGAATAGGCAACAGATTTGATGCAACCAGTGTGCCCCTGGAATGGACCTGCCACCAACTGACCAGTGGTTGCATTCCAAACCCTAATGGTCTCATCCTCAGAGGCAGAGACAATGTGAAAGCCATCAGGTGAATAGGCAACAGAGCAGATCAAATCTGTGTGCCCCTGGAATGGACCTGCCATCAACTGACCAGTGGTTACATTCCAAACTCTAATGGTATGGTCCCATGAGCCAGAGGCAATGTGAGAACTATCAGGTGAATAGGTAACAGAGGTGACTCCTTCTGTGTGCCCCTGGAATGGACCTGCCACCAACTGACCAGTAGTTGCATTCCAAATGCTAACAGTCTTGTCAGAAGAGCCAGAGACAATGTGAGAGCCATTAGGTGAATAAGCAACAGACCGGACCATATCTGTGTGCCCCTGGAATGAATCTGCCACCAAATCACCAGTGATTGCATTCCAAACCCTAATGGTGCAGTCCGAAGAGCCAGAGGCAATGTGAACACCATCAGGTGAATAGGCAATGGAGTTGACTGCATGTGTGTGCCCCTCAAATGGACCTGCCACCAACTGACCAGTGGTTGCATTCCAAATCCTGATGGTCTTGTCATAAGAGCCAGAGACAATGCAAGAGCCATCAGGTGAATAGGCAACAGATTTGATCTCATCAATGTAACCCTGGAATGGGCCTGTCACCAACTGCCCAGTGGTTGCATTCCAAACTCTAATGGTGTGGTCCTTTGAGCCAGAAACAATGTGAGAGCCATCAGGTGAATAAGCAACAGAGTTGATCCAATCGGTGTGACCCTGGAATGAGCCTGCCACTGACTGACCAGTGGTTGCATCCCAAACTCTAATGGTGTGGTCCCATGAGCCAGAGACAATGTGAGAGCCATCAGGTGAATGGGCAACTGAGCTGACACCACTTGTGTGCCCCTGGAATGGACCTGCCACCAACTGACCAGTGGTTGCATTCCAAACTCTAATGGTCTTGTCCCCAGAGCCAGAGACAATGCGAGAGCCATCAGGTGAATAGGTAACAGAGGTGACTGCTTCTGTGTGCCCCTGGAATGGACCTGCCACCAAGTGGCCAGTGGTTACATTCCAAACCCTGATTGTCTTATCATGAGAGCCAGAGACAATGTGAGAGCCATTAGGTGAATAGGCAACAGACCAGACACAACCAGTGTGCCCCTGGAATGGGCCTGCCACCAACTGACCAGTGGTTACATCCCAAACCTTGATAGTTTTGTCATAAGAGCCTGAGGCAATGTGACCACCATCAGGTGAATAGGCAACAGCAGTGACTGGATATGTGTGCCCTTGAATGGTGTGAATGTCTACTGGCCAATTGGCTGGATGCCCTGAAGTGACTGAGACATGCTTTTGGAGGTGGTCAAGCCAGAGTTCACGAAGTGGAGAGCTGGAGGGAGTCTGGGGCATAGCTGATAGATAGAGGTGGGGAGTGGATTCTCTGAGGACAGGAGCAAACACTTGAATGAATTGGAATGCCTCTGATGCCAGAATGGCAATTTCTTCACCCTACAAATATATTTGTCAGTACTGACAACTGGCTACCAAGGTCAATCTTACCTTGGCCCATTTTTTCAGGATGGTGCAGATTTCAAGGGCATGTAGGATGGATGACAGTGGGGAGGAGAGGGAGAGAAGGCTGATGGCTTCAAGCCAGTAGGGAAAGAAGTCCTTGAAGAAGAGTGTGATCTCATTCAACAAGTCTGGAATACAGTTGGCATACTGCAGGTGGTCCATCCAGTATTGGCAAGAATATGCAAGGTGGGGGGGAACAGCCTTGTTCACCCGACTCGGCAGATCAGGTATGACAGCATTAAGGTCTCGAGAGTCCTTGAGGTCACAGATGTTGAACTTGAGCATATTTTGCATGCATGCAAGCAATGAACGGCCAAGGGAGAGGGAATGTTGGGGTCGGATTTGGACATGGAAGGTTAAACTGCGATCTTCGTCCAGTAAAAAGTCACGGAACGAGGTATGAAGTGGTCGGATGGGCTTTTCTTCATTGGTGACCCCATCTAGCAATGATCCCATGGGTTGAATTATATCTCGGATATCCAGGTCACCATCGAAGAGAGCAGTGAGAGATGTGAGAGATAGCGGCTCGTTCAGCGCAAGTATAACAGCCATCACCTCTTGAAACGACTCTTGAGCATCACGTAATGTAAACAAATGACCTAGGATGGTCTGGTATAGCTCATCCAAACGGTGGGCGCCGGCACTGTTGGTCGCTTGCACAAGGATCCGAAACCGCTTGGGTATGGGGAGTCCTTTAGCCCCTTCTCCTTGAATGAACTTACAGGCAGTGGATGCCCACTGAAAAAGATGTTGGGAGTGCTGAACAAGGAGCCGACGCCATTCCTGGTTCGGCCAGGAAGATTCGAGTTCGGTATGGCGAGAGAGGGAGTGATGGATAAACTTTCCAATATCTTCGTCGACCTCGCCCGGTGGTACATCCCCGAGATGTCTACGGATGATTCGCGAACCAGAAGGGAGTATGTCAAGGATGTCACTCTCCGGGCGAGCAGTGATCAAGAACCGAAGATTGGTCGGGAGATTATAGTCAGCGATCTGTTGCGAGATGGTATCTAGAAGTTGTCGCCGACTGGCTTCATCGCCACTTTCGTCGAGGGCGTCGATGACGATGACTAGTGGACCAATAGCGTGGAGGTGCTTGCTAGGCTCGATGATGAGTCTCTCGACTTGTTCCGACGGCGATGTTGACGTGCGAAGCGCTCGATTGTCTTTCACGACCTCCCACAGGGCGGATTTATACTGCGTGTCGTGATCGGAGAGGTCACGCGCGATGGTGCTGAAAAGATTTTGCGGATTCCGCCTTGCGACATCAGTGCTGGCGAAGCAATACGACGAGCCCAGCCGCTGTTGCCCGTCGTACAGTCGAGCGATCGAGTGAGCAACTGCAGACTTGCCCGATCCAGCGACACCAGTGAGAAGACACACTTTCGGGCCATCCTCATCAGGATCGTTGAGAATATCACAGACGTCTTTGATGACGGACCCGCGCGTCCCTAGCAGGCATCCCTTCTCCCGCGCATACCTAGCGCCGCGCGCATACGGCATGTCGTTCAGGTCGATCGACTCCGCTGTGTTCCAGGTTCGTGAACATCGGGCCGCAGTCTCAACAGTTCGAACCTACCAATGTGCTCCACCACATTCATCATACGGACGACGGTGACACCTGTCTGCAGTGTAAGTCCCTCCAAGAATGCGGTCTTAAGTTCTCGGAACTTGTTCTCGTAACCCATGATCATTGTATCAATATCCGACAGTGTGTATTTCACCATCCGAATCCCTGGATGTGGAGATCAGACGAGGGCATTCTGAAGCCGACGAGAACTGACAAAAGTTATTTTGCTTGGCATATTCGGCAATAAAGTATCCACACTCCGTCACCTGCTGGATCAGAACCGTGATAGTCTGGATGTGCGCCTTGATTGCCTTCAAGGGTTCGGCGTCGTGAACGAACGCGAACACGTCGCTCATCGTGCCTGCTAAACGAATGATCTGATCGTCGCGGTTTTTCTGGTTTACAAGCACCTGTGTGAAACATCTCCAGCAATCCGCGATAGTACGAATATAGACCAACAGACAAACCTGGTTCGCAGCTGATATAACTGACCAAGCCAGCGACGTATACGGGTGAATCTGTGTCGTATTCAGACCGTGAGGGAGTCGAGACACTGTACACCAAATACCTGCGTGATATCGGCCACGATCTTGTTAAACAGCGCCATCCTCTGCAACAGAATGCCCCATGTGCTCTCGAATGTCTGAACCTCGGTCACGACATTTGTGCCAGTATCGACCGCCGTACCCAGGAGGCCGACGACTGCGGGCGTGGAGCTAAGTGGGCTGACCATTTTTGTCGCCCTAGTGACGGCGTCTGTAGCTTGACGCTCGTCTGCGTTAACGTCCCCACGTGGCTCAGCGGCCAACGCAAACTTGATCGTAATCCCTGAGGGATCGGCCCCATCCGAGGTATCCTTGCGAAGAGTCTCTTCGAGCACTTTGATCGGAAGGATCGCGTCAGTGAACCATGTCATACAGATTGTCTCCCTACCACCATCCTTCAATTTTCCCAATACCCCACCCATAGTATCACTGAGACTTCCAACCAAGTGGTCCTTTCCGATATGGTGCTTCTGGTAAACCTTTATGAGGAATACGGAACGATCATCCCCGTTACTGACAATATTCAATTCTTTAGCGTAGCGCAAAGGAAGTGCACCCACAAATAGAAAACTTTATCCCATGAGACACGATTCTTTCCCTCTTTTGCGCTGTTCGTCGACTGCGAGGTATCGCCTACGGAAAATCCGACGTAGTATTGCCTCGCAACCGGGAGTTTGCGCCTCGCTTGAGTGCGAAGTTCGATGTCTGAAAGAAAGTTAACTCGTATACACCAGTTGGGGGTCTGTCATTGCAACCCCACCTTTCAAAGTGATTATCTTCGGGCTGGAACCACGTTTAGCTATCCCCAACGAAATTATGAAGGTAATAAATATACCTACACGATTGGATTCATACTTTGAGATGGATTGGCTGTATTCATGGTGTTATAGTGAGTATGCGATGACCAGGAGGTGAGAAGTGGTAGGTGGACGAGAAACAAGCGATTGCGATGCGATGTGGGAACCAACTGACACTCATGATTCGGACTACCTCCGACGCGGAGGCCGCCGCACTCAAACCGCGCAGTTTCGATCGATTAAAGGCCATCAATTATTTTTTCAGTGGCCTGTCAGTGCCAAAGTTTACCTATTCTCGTTTGTCAGGGTTCAAAAATGAACGACCGATAGCGAGCGAATTGAGGTTTGTTCGGTTGGCCTCCAAGTTGCGTCTATCGTACATAGTCATTCACAACGCGATTCCTTGCTGAAGCTAAATTTGTACTAGTAAGTAGCATGGCGGCCATTGCCAGTGGCCGCGAGCACTCTCCAGGGTACCAGTGTCGGTTATTTTCGACCGATCACCAACTCAAGTGCCAACAGCCAGCCATCGATTCATGCACCGTTTGCTGGCACGTTGCAAATCCCCATTCGCCGCAGCCAGGCTCAGTGATATCGCATCAACAGTCAACTCCACTCAACCCCTGCAGGCGAAAACGTCAACTACTCACCCACGTCGCGGACACCCCGCGGTTGGCACGGCAACATGCGGTTGCTGCGGTATGGGCGGCAAGTGAGCCATTCAGGGAGTTGAGACCAGTTGCTATACTCACACCCAGTACTACGTGATCACGATGACGGGCCTTCCTTTGATTGCGTACATTTTTGTCCCAATCGCCAAGTTGAAAGACACTGGAAACTTGGGATGTAAATCGAGCTAACTGCCTTGCCTGCGTATCATGTACAGAGTACGTCACGATATTTGTTCAACGAACCTAAAATTGTACAAGAATGATACGTGAAAGAATCTAGGACTAGTTGCGCAGCGGGAAGACACCTCCCTGGATGGCTTTACTAACCAACCCAAGATGTTCGTCAAGCAAGTCAGGCCCGACCTCCCCATCTTGAACGGGACCCAAGAGCGTCGACTTGCCGGTCCACTCGACGTTCTCACCCCAGATCTCCGTGAACTTCTTTATCTTCTCATCCTGCTTGGTAACCTTGAGATACTGGTATACAGCTTTCCAGGCACTGTCGAGCGCACCGACAACCCAGCTATACGAGGAGATCAATCGAGGTTGATTCGTGTTGTCCTGATCTAATAATGTCACTCACGCGTGACGGGTGCTCACAGCCTCACCCGCAAAGTGCAAACGATTGTTCGCTGCAGGAATGTTGAGTGAAGTATACAGATCCTCGAACTCGCCAGGAGAGAAGAACGCGAACGCGCCTAATCGAGAAAAATCGTCAGTCGAGGATGGGAGGCGGAATGGACAACGGACCCATTGTATATACGTCGCGATTCCAATCCTTCACATCCATGCCGACGAACTGATCCTTCAGATATTGGTATGTAATTTCAGGGCTCAGACGGCCGTGCGCCTCTGCGAGATTGCGAAGCACGAGGTCCTTGAGTTCTTCCCGCTCCTTCAGTACGGCAAGAGCACCAAGGCGCTCCGCGTCAGTCGTCCAGCAGTAGCTGGCCATGAGCACCTTGGATGGAGTATCAGAGTCGACACCATAAGACGGGTAGACGATGGTGCGAATGGGGAGATCTGTGAACGATTGACCGCCAACAATGCCCAATTTCGTGGTCCACCAATCCGATTCGAAGAGTATTGCAATCTTGACTGAAGGTCCGTAGTCCAAAGCGCGCAAGGCATTCTTCTGCATGACATTCAGACCCGCATCGTTTAGGTCGACGGTACGAAGAACAGGAAGAGGAAGGGTGGATACGACGTGCGAATAATTCTTGGTCTCGATCCCGTTTACTGTAACGGTGACACACGGGACTCTGAGGTGTATCCTGGACAAAGGGTCAGTTGTGATCTGGTCTTCTTCGATCACCTGATCCACAGATTCAGAAAGCGTTTCTCCCACACCGTAAGGAAGCCCGTCGCTCAGGTAATCTCTGGGGATGGAGACAACCATATCGCCTTGCCCGATGGCTGTGACTCTGTTCTGGAATTGAATGGGGACGCCCTTCTTTTTGATATATTCCTCCATCTTCTTCGACAACGTCTCCGACCCACCCCTGAGTTGGGTCAGCTAGATTGACCCGGACCTGACATCAGGAATGGAACTTACTCGAAACACTTCCAATCGACGTCTCCATAGTCGGTATTACCGACCTTGGCGAATGACAATGACGAGAAGACCGACTCCGTCAATGCGCGGTCATATCCACCACTACTGCCTTCGAGAAGCCCACACCAGTTGATGACGTTGCTAGGAAGATGCTGTGGAGGAAGTTTAAGGTCGTTGCTAGGGAGATACTTCGACGCCATGTATGCGCGAACGGAGTACGAATCATTTGCCTTCGTCACGTCCCAGCCTCTCGTCCCGCCAGTTTCAATATCATTTATAAGCATCCTGACGAACGGACTAGTGACATCGCTGTTAATAGCATCAGCGCCTGCTTGAACGTAATCATCATGCACGTTCATTGCTTGCGCATCGAAGGCCCCTTTGGGTTCGGTGGACACTGATTGAAAAATACCGTTGAAGTAGTAGAAACCCGGTTTAGAACCCTTGCGAGCGCTGAAGTAGTAAGGTATAAGCTTATCCTTGAGGCGGTCTTGACCTTCATTCAGCGGTCCGTATTCGGTCAACTCCGCCAATCTCTTCATGGTCCCATCCTTGAACTGTCCATGAGCATCCTTCTTCGGGAGTGGGTAGCGCATGGCTCCCGCATCCTGAAGTACAGAACACAATCAGTGTCGAATCATTCGATGGGAGGGATGAAAGAGCGCACATAATAGTCGTACTTTCCCCCATTCGGAAATTTATAAGTCGAGAGACGACCGCCGGAACGGTCTGAGGCCTCTATGACGTCGTATTCGATGTCGAGAGAGTCGAGAATCAAGGCAGTATAGAGACCGCCGACGCCGGCACCAAGAATCCCGACCTTCAGCTGAGGCAAGAAGCGCAGTAGCTTGTCGGAGATGTCGAAAGGATTAGGCAGGTCAGGGTCAGGCTTAATCGGCGGGAGCTGCTTGAGGAGGGCAGCATGATGCTCTTCGATAATACGTTTGCCATAGAAGCCTAGCGGATCACCGTTGAAAGGCATAGCAAGTATGATCAAGATCAGTTACAGTCGACTGCTGAAAGAGACTTCGTACTGGGGCTTTGTCCTCAGATCGAATGGTTATATATACAACGAGCCTTGTTTGGGAGACAAACTTTCGGATGCGGTGTAAATTTCGAACAGGGAGTCGTCCCCTCTTTCGAGTGCTGCACGAGAACCAGCAAAATGAATCCAATCCCCACAGCGGCATCCAGGGCGACCGATGAGATCGATATCAGCTCTACAGAATGAAAATGCAAAGAATGTTCCATCAGAATCGGTTACCTATTGCGTCTTGAGCATGACCAGAGTGTGAAAAACGCGTTGTTCAGTCTGCCGTTGGAAGGTCTTCGTGCCGTTATACTATCAACCTACCCATGGCAGATGATCGAGATTTTTCCCGATGTAGGAATGGACTAGAACATCGATTGACCATCAGTGTCGGAAGACGTGATCGCCGCGTCTCCAGCGGACGAAGCATAGGTCAGCTGGTTAAAGCCATCCAATATAAAACAGAGGCACAGACGAGAAGTGGCGCCGGAACCCTACTTTTATTTTCGGTACACCCAGGAACCATCCCGACAAGCGTCATGAAGCGTTATCAGAGCCTATCGAGGAAGGTGACAGAAGAAGCGCAGATTAAGGCGAAACACGATGTCCTACCATTTTGGTGCTCAGTGAGGTTGAGAATGACCCGGGGAAAATGTGGTGCGTCCTGTGCCCGACTTGATAGTAGAATTCTATGATGTTGATCTAAGTAAGACCGGGATAACGACGGAACCTCTCAGCCAACTTAGAGCAGGTTTATATGGAAAGCAAGATACACGATGGTGAGACTCTGAGGGTGTTCACAACGATCTGCTCCTTGATTGGAGTGGTGGAAAGGTATGTCGACCTTCTCCGAGCCCCTCGGTAGACACTGAGACCAGCGACGGCGGGAGCTATGGAATGGATAAAAGGTGTGCATTAGTTAGTCCTTGTGACGCGATAGTCGAGTTGGCAAATGGGACCGGTTTTCTTGTCTTCCTCATGATCAAGTTTAGTATCGATACCCGTAGGCAGACCAACTCCTTCTTCTTGAGAGTCGAAAAAAAGTCGTTTCTTCACTGGCAGCTTGTTGGGTCCAGGTGTTGTTGTCCCAACAGAACTTGTGTGTGAAAATTCATCTTTCCGCCTCTCTATCACGAGTCTCTAAGTACTAACAATTCAAACATACCACTTATGTTCGTCTAAGAATCAAAATAATCATCTCACCGGCGTGCGAAGACTGCTAGCTCATCATGGAATAGCCAATACTTCGTGTACATGGTAGCAATCACAAGGACGAGAGGACACATGTGTGGATAATGACCTCCATCAACCGATGGAATGCCCAAGTTCCCTCTCCGTATGCGATTGGCAAGTTGAGGTTCAAGATACCAATGAGGGAGTATGCGATATCTTCGGTACGCGTCGTTATCCTCTTGGACGTCCACGGCATTCTCTCGCGGATGCTGTTCGTTTCAGGCTGGAAATGACGCAGATCGTTGACGGGGGGACTCGGATGTTTGTGATCTGCGACACGCTTTCCATGAGTTCGGTATGATTCTTGTCGTTGTCCATATCGGTGAGTTCCTTCCATAAAACTTCATCCTCTTCGGCGTAAGAAGCTCCTGCAACCTCCACCCTCGCGTCTTTCTCCATTCATATGCACGCTGCTGGTTTTATCGATACATCGAGTATCGGACCAAATAAGCTTGCATCCGAATTGCGCGGCTCTCTGGCGAAAGTTGATCAGCTTGTGATAGCCTCTGGTGAACGGGCGGCGGGAGTCCATGGCGTAGAACGAGGGCTCTCCACCCTGGAACCATCGATGGGAGAATATGGCGAATCTAAGGAGTTTCCCAAGTCGCTCTTTGATCTCGCCCTTGGACATGCTCGGATTTTTATCAAGGCGAAGGATGCCGCCTAGCTCAGATTCGAAGACTGAAAGCCTGACATGATCTCAAATTGCAAGTTTTCAGAACTCTTTCCCCCCGTTTTAACATGAAGTAGGTGCCGGGGAAAGTGGTTATAGACAAATTCATCGACGATTGCCTTGAGACAGTTCGATTACTACTGTCTGTATTACCATATAACGTTTCGTACTGACTCACCCGTCTCTCAGGCGGGGTTGGGTCTACCGACTGTGAGGAGGTTTGCATTCTGATTTCTGGATCTCGTAGAGCAAATTACTTGTGCAGCACCTTCACCAGGACGAATGGGTTTGTACGAGGCAACGACGAGAGGAATGTTGAGACGCAGAATAATAATAATAAATGCTACAACGTGTCGAGAGTAATCCACGATATAAAGTGCTCCGTGGTATTTGTTCCCATCAAGCCACTGATCATGGGAGCAGTATACGCTTGAACTCTCAGCATCGACAAGAACTTTCTTTGTAGATGGCAGTGCGTTAAGAAACTAAACCCATGAGATTTCACCCACAATTACCCAAACCATTCGATTCTTTAATCACCTTGAAAACCATAGGTGGAACACACTCACCAGCTTGAATGTATATTTGCACCGACGCAAATCAAAGGGGGTCCCAAAGCAACTTACTGACCAGCGGCGGAACTCCTGGCAGAAATTGGCATCTTTGTAATGTAATTGATCGGAATCAGCCCATGTCAAGCATAAGTCGATACATGCAGAAAGCCAGGACGATGAACAGTACATTGAAAGAGACGCCTGATAAACGAGAGCGTTGCGAGGAAATGAGATCGCATTCGAGCGAAGGGGAATGGACCATCTTGTTGTTGAACCCTTCATCCGATCGGCGGAAGTTTGATTACCCATTGACAAAGGCACTCCCGATGGTCAACTGGGGCGCCGTTTGTAAATTCAAAGCGGTCATGCCGTTACGTGACATCTGGATATCCTACACGATCCAAAATATATTTGCATGGTGTACTCAGTTAGGCTTGATGGTACCATCAATCATGTATATTACGCCGTTTCCCCCCTGTGACAACGTTAGTTTGCGAACCAAAATGCAGACAGCCCCTTACCTCTTTCATCTCAATGATATGTACACCATCTTCAAGGGTGACCCTTGACCAATCGGGCGAGTTCTTACCGCCCGAGACAGGAGTGAACGTGACAGACTTGCCGTCCAACAAGGTACTATACGTCACTGGGGCATCGGATAACGAGATACGGAACTGAAATTGTATAAGTGAGTGTGGACATACTTCACAACCTCGTCCTCACAGGAATGATGTGTGTCGCAACCCAGCGCTCGACGTTGCGCCTCGACCGTTCGTCGTATTGCTCCTCCGACATATCAATCTCTGACTCAACAGAAGCGAGTCCTTGATGTCTAGAATTGTCATGTATATCATCCGGCATTCACCAGGTTAAATGACTTGTGCAAACATGACAAGAAACCTGCGTACGTACGGTTTCCGTGTGAGAGCCATAACAGCCTTGTTCGTTGGGACGAGCAACGTCCATTGGCTGTCGACAACACTGAATTCTTTCGAGAACTCCGTCTCTCGCGCGTAAGAGAAGTAGATGCTCGCTGACGACTCGATGGTGAGCAGGTCCGCCAGGCTAGGTTTCGTGGTCGTTAACGGGGTGAATACCGAGCCCTGGAGAGGTTCCTGTGCCATGGCTATGGGTGATAATACTTCCTGGTTCCCGAAGGACGCTGATACGAGGAATGGGAAGGAAAGAGCAAGAAGATGGTATAATCGCATGGCTAGTAGTGGTTAAGTGTTACCCCGCGCGAGTCAAGACTCCCTCGGTAGTTGCCGAATTACCTAATCAAGCTACGCAGTCCAACCTTGCAGAACACTTTAGGATTTGTACGTTCAGCAAGTCTACACTGGACTTTTATTTGTAGTGAGCGTGTACTCGATGACTGCACAGGCCAGTCCGGACTCGGATCGGGTTGTGCTGATTCAGAAGCATCGAAGATATTGCAAAGCAGCAAATGCAAAACAGATTTTTGTCCATGGAACATATGGGTGCATCAGCAAACCAACACATGGGAATGCTTTTTGCATGAAATGGTTTTGTACACCACATCACCAAATTTGTACCTGTGCTCCCAAAAAATTGCCCAGGAGCTTACTTTCATATAAAGATTGTCTCAAAAAAGAATTAGACCAAATTAATATAGAATATGTTGATGTAGGTTTCCCCTATTTCTCTGTACAAATCTGTATTACTAGGTACCTTTCTGTGGGAACTACACAAGTTTACCATACAAAGGTTGGTTTGCTGATGTGTGCTTCCATTTTGTGTCCACCACCTTGTTCGATTTGTTGAGACCAACATACACTGACAGAGTGTACAGCAGTTAGCCAACTTACATGGTTGGGTTGAGTTCTGATGGGAACATTGTGGTTTGAGTATAAGCTCTATTAGAACTCAGATGCTGAGTCCAAATGTTAAATACATGATGAGGTGTGTGAACTATAGGTAACTACCGTAGAGAGAACTACTATAATGTTCAACACTCCCCCTGGTCTGATATACCATAGTAAATCTAAGACCTAGTCTAAATAATCAATCACTCAATCACTAGCAAAGGCGAGATTCTTGAACTTAAGTCCAAGTTGAGACTTAAACTTCTTGAATTTGATATATCTGAGGTTCTTTGTGAACATATCTATCTGCTAGATTAT
>JBBPMQ010000356.1:0-23735 GCA_038090375.1 Boletus rubroflammeus | reverse complement strand
TGGTGGAAAATGAACTACGCTTACTCAGGTGCAGCCCACTCAACTGCACCCGGGGTCCTTGCCCGGCTGTCTCCGAGGCGCGACTTTTCGAATTTTGCTTTCCACGGAGAAATGAAAACAGCTGTAACATCAAGGCTAGTGTTCTGTAAAGTGGGTAGTGGTTAGGACTGGATCAGACCGTTGGTAAACGTCGGTAAACACCGGCTCACAGAAATGATTGTCATCTCCCCAGACAGCAGTGCCAGACCCTGGTCAAAGTGCAGGTGAGTCATTTTTGTTTTCAAGTAACTTGTTGTTTATCCTACTTCACAGCAACAAAACAAGCTCCCCAAGGCTCCACTCCCCCCAACTATCCCACCAATGATGCTTCTCATAGCAGACATGCATGGTGCATTTTTTTTACAAAAATCTCTCATGATAGTAGCCAGATGGCTCATTTTCCTATTAGGCATGACAAACAAGTCCCATGGTTCATGGTCTAGTGTGTATAGCTTTCCTTTAGCTTGCATCCTTTTGTGATAGCGATGGCATGCCGACGACTAGGCTCAAATGGTGCATTTTCGATCATGTTTTATTAGCTCAGGTACTTTAGTGAAGGTGGGATCATGCGTCGTTCAAGGCAATTCGATGGTAAGATGCTGATGCTGGCACTGGCATGTAGGTAGATTCGATACTGATTACTGAAAAAATTTATTCACGAGCAGTCCGACATGTGAGTCAGGCATACGAATCCGTGCCAGCTATTCTTTTCTTCAAGTTTGAGTTTTTCGTGGGTGTCTCGCCGGCCACGTTAATATTAGTGCGTAGGATCCCAGAAGAAGAAGAAAAGCCCCGTCTCATGCCAGTGACGTTTGAGTCCGACGCCGAGGGTATGGACTTGTGGCAAGTGCGATGTCTCTCTCTCTGTGAGCGATTGGGCGGTGACAAATGGTGAGCAAGGTTGGGATTTGGTGGCAGTGTTACATATACAACATAGGCCAAGGTAGACTTTGGGATTTTTGCTGATGCAAATCCGAGTGCCACTTGGTGCGAGCGCCAAGGAGACGAGGTGATCGACCCTCGTATACACATAGATCCAAGGAAAAGGTAGACTCAAATGCCAGACCAGGAACCCCACCATCCCCAGCTTTCCATCCTCACCCACTCACCAGTTGTCATCATAGTAGTCAACCGAGGCGTCGTCGTTCCTCGCTTGGTCCACGCCGTTTCCCGGCACGAGTCCAAGAGACGCCAGCACCGTTTCGTCTCTCACCTCGGACGGCCCTCCAAAATGAGCGGTTTCCCAGTAACGACCGACCTCGGGAGAACTATTCAGCGGATGAGTCGTGCCCAAATACCCACATCCACACAAAAAGCAAAGCGACGTACTATTTCGGTAATCCATCAATCTTGGTGAGCGTCGTCAGTGTCAGGATCTCGACGAGAACGGGACGCAACGAACCTGCTTCCCACCATACTTGGCCGCTGCCTCGTTTAGCCAGCCGATCATATAAGCAATCCTAGCTATGTCATGATTAAGAGGTTAGTCCCAGGACAAGACAAGGGATGGATGACTTGCCTGAAATCAGTTCCGGACCCAACCACGAGGCGTTCTTTCCGTATCCTCCGCGTTCCTCTATGGTCTTCTCGTACAACGCCCGCATCGTCTGACTATTTGGGAGCTTTGCCGTGTTTGTCCAGACTTTGGCCAGCGCAAGCGTCGTGTAATCTGAAAAAGTGAACGTCCGCGTGCCCAGAGTTACTGCATCATTGAATGAGAAGAGGTGAAGCACAACACACACAAAACTGGCTACGGACCACCAATGAATGCAAGAGTTGGGTCCCGGAGATAAAAAAGATCGAGACACAAGTCTCGGACATGCGAGCCGTCCAAGGGAAGGAAAGGTGATACTGTCGGAGCTGAGCCTTCGTGAGGCACATACGTTGCATCATCGTAGTATTGCGACAAGAACGGAAACGAGTATCGGAAGCCAGTGGCAAGTATCACGCTATCAATTCCCGATAGGATCTAGACATGGAGTCAATCGCTGTCGCCAAAACACATTTTAAGGAAGTGAAATTTAAACACACAGTACCGTTCATGAGCTCGATGAGGCCAGATTGAATGGGAGATCCTTCGGGTATGGGTAGGAATTGTTTGATTTCCCCAACGAGGGTCGTGTTTCCGGGGAGCCGGCGCAGGGTCTTTTCCAGCCTACGGCGTGCCGTGCTATCTATTATGGTGTCAAAGATTATGGGTAAGTTTTAGTCACTACTTCGGCACATACCCTTGGCGACCTTGAATGTCATGGAAGAGTTAGATCGGGTCAAGCTAGCGGGAATGTTTCACGTCTCACCCGGAAAGATTGGTAGACCCTTCTAACCTGATGATTCAGGTCTCTAGATATTTCAGACCCACTAACCTGGACCTCTTGTCAGCGGGAGACAGATGACGCAGACGTGCCTTACAGATGCACCGACGATAAGCACCGTCTGATTTGCATATGCCTCTGGTCGCCGATATTGCCTCGAGTGACGGAGAAGATCGGGAAACCTCTGGACCCACTGCTCGAGACCGGGGATGGAAGGCATTGATGGTGTATTGTACCTGCCCGAAGCAACGACAACAGCATCGAAATCCTGGATATCGGCCCATCCATAAGATGGAATATTGAGCCAAGAGGGAAGCGTACTTCGGTCCACCAAGTTGGTAGGTAGGTGTTACGGTGGGTTGGCTCTAGGTACCTGAGCCAGAGTCTCCAACCTTGCTCTTGCCCGGCATGGTTGATTCGCTTCTCGATACGCTCTACGCGGGTGTTGTAAGCAGTTGCAGGGTTTTCGTCATTGCTGTTGATGTTGAGATAGGAAGCATAAGATCGAACGTAGTTGCGAAGTTGATGATGTGAGAGTTCTGGTGTCTGGAGTGAGTGGCTAGTTCGAAGAAAGGACTGGAACATACCCCACTGTGTACCCACAGGCCAGGGGAATTGAAGAAACTAATGTGTGAAAGCGACGATCAGATTCTAGAAGAATAACGAGCAGATAATTTCTTCCACCTGTTGCAAAGGCTATGCAAACATGATCATCAACATTGCAAGCCTCGCCTCGCCACACAAAGCAACATACAGAAGGCGCATTCGAAGTCAGTGACTCCCAAAGTGGTCTCGGTCCTCTATGGTCCCTCTGAATCTTGTCGTCATCCTCGAACTCGTCTGAATACGGCAAATTGACGCTGGCTGGAGGGAGGGAAGGCACGAAATCGCCGATTGCGGTCGGAGCGTTGGGCAGAGGAGCGTCGAGGGGAACCTCATCGGTATAGTGCCAGTTGCCGCCCGGGACGCTGTCCCGTTCAAAGATGCGAACATCTAGACCGGCTTCCGTCAGTTCGCGGTATGCAACCAGGCCACTAGAAGGAGGTGTAGGTGAGTGGGTGAGTGATGATAGGAACAGACGGCACCTTGGTCCGGCACCGATAATGACAACCCTTTGAATGGGCCAGCTGAACTGGTACTCATCCGTCTCGGCTTGTTGAAAGGACGGTATAGAGAGTGGCTGCTGAACGCTGGCGGCTGAAAAACCAGCAAGTAACACGAGACCAACTTGAATGATCGGTCGCATGAGCAACGATGAGTCTGAATCGAACAAGTCTGGTCCAAAACGGCCTCAAGGCGGAAACATTAGGTCGTGAGCGGAATAAAGCGTGAACGCGCGATACAAAGTTGGAACTTGGATCAGAGGGAATGGAAGAATTGTGATCCGTCGTATCTACACACATGTACTGCTGGTCCATAGCATCTGATCTTGATTATCAGCATTATTGACACTCTTTCCACTGCGTCCACTGCCATGCCGCAGAACCACTCGGACGACACCTTTCAACTGTACGATCTCCGCGTCGAGGTCATCTGCCCACCGAACGAGCGCGTCTTATGCGGCGCGAAACCGGGAGACTACTTTACTCTACAAGGCGAGATGCTTCATCTCCCTCCCGGTCAAGGTTTCTCCATCTATTCTCTCGGTGAGTACAGAAAGATGTCAAATGCAGCGTGGTGACAACTGCCCCCGCCAAGTTTAGGTGCTGTCCTCCCGCTCTTGGCAGCCAAGCAGCGTGTGACGCATCTGCATGACTGGATGACGACCGATGCCGAGGTCGCGTGTCCGGATCCACATTGCAAGTCACGCCTGAGAATCGTCCGGACAGGGCTTCGAACGTTTAGGCTCGCTGAAGTAACCGTCGTCCCCATACCACCTGTAGATGTCAGTGAAACCTGTTCGGGTAGGTCAAGTTGTTGAGTTGCATGTCGTGAAGTTGTCGAGTGTTGGACAGGTATCTTAGATTCTTGGTGACCCATTGACCTCGGATAGCAATGACAATGACTGCCGTCGACGAGTGTTCCTCTGTAGCCTTTGCTTTGATCATGCCGCGTTGCGACTGAAAATCCGAGCGTACGGTAATAATTGTAGTCACACGACCTCTACTCGACCTTTTCCTGCTCCATGTACTATCGTCAAGCTACCCGTGTGCCCTCCTCGCCTCTCTCCTCCCTCAATCTCACCCCGTCGTCCTCGCCCATCTTCGGGCCTATCGACTCGTCGCCCCCATCCAGCCCATCTCTCGTTCCGTATTCCTTCGACTCACCCCCTCAGCCGACTAGCACCCCGTTCTCGCACCCTTTCGCCGCGTCTACAAAAGCCATCAAACGTCTCCCAAACTATGAAAAAAAGATCGACTCCCCACCGTGCACGCCTCCTGGGACGTTCACGGCCCGTTCCGTCGGACTGGGCCGCGCAGTCGCCTCGCGCTCCTTGCAGGAAGACGACTACGCGAGCAACAGCTCTCCCAACGCGAGCCCTCCCTCCCATCGCACATCGAGGTACCTCGATCGCGAGGAACGTATCTGGGATGACGCGCTTCGAAAACCATTCGACACTGGTATCGGCCAGATTGATCTCAGGTACCGCTATTCCCCCCCCCCCCTCGTGGCCCATTCGTTCATCATTTCTGAGCAGCAATCAAGAACTCAAGTCTATACCTGCTTCCATCGGTGATCTCTCCGGGTTTTTCAACACCACCGAGTCATCCGAGCAGAGTCTCTTTTCGGGGCGCGTGCTGGCGCGTATCAACACTGAACCTGCCATGGAGTCCGCCCGCACGCGTTCTTTCGAACGAACCCAGTCGATCAAGGATTCTGGAAAAGAACGACACGTTCTCAAGCTCTATCTTATGGGCAACATAATCACCTCGCTTCCTCCTGAACTCTTTTCAGTGAAAAACCTTACCGTTCTGAGTCTCCGTACGTCGACGATTTTCTCGCGACGCTGAACAGCCTTCGTCTAATGGATAACCTCTTCAAGGGGCTAACAGGCTCACGTTCATACCCCCCGACATCTGTCGCCTGACGAACCTCCACGAACTGAATATTTCAAACAACCAGCTCAAGTTCTTGCCTTGGCAAATGCGCGACATGAAGATCGAGAAACTCCTAGTCAACCCAAATCCTTTCCTCCCAGATCCCTCCCAATCTTCTCCCAACCACGACCTATCCCGTTCTCCGCTCCGATCGCGTCGCTCCATGACGCGACTTCATTCCCCGCGCAAAGAAGCCGTGTTGGGCCCCACCAAGCCAGTTCTCTCCCCCGTCACGCTCTCCCTCGCATGCGTCCCTCCCCTCACGGAATTCTGTCTCCGCATCCTACTCGCACCATCCGAAACGACACCCACGCACACCGTCATCGCAGACTACTACGGTCTCCCCCTCTCCGACCAATGGTCCATCCCACCCAGCGTCCGCCACACCCTCATGGCCGCCGTCCCCGGCATTCTCCGACCCCGCAAACGGTTCTCCATCGACACCATCACGCTCGAGGACCAGCGCACGTCTACGGGGACACATACGGGGACGTGTCCAAATCCGACGCACAGGGGACGCGTGTTCGTGAGGCATGCGTCGGAGCGGTTTTCATGGGAACGTCGGATTGCGGGGGTGGATGTGGGTGGGGCGGTGCCGATAAGGTGGCGGGGGTGTCTTGGGACGTGTCTGGATTTCTTGGACGAGGAACAGGAGGGGGAAGGGGATAGCGAGCCTGATCCGCGCGTCGTTGGCGTACCGGTCGTGGGCCCTGAGGGGTGGGGCGAGGAGAGCGATATCGACGTGGAATTGGCGGTTCAGGCGGTGGATCTTGGAAACGTCAGTTTTGACATGGACGATTTCGACGAGTAGAGCGAGGAGGTCCTTTTGGGAGGTCTTTTTTAGAAACCGGCACGGAACGCAACTTGAGAATATGGGGATCAATCGGACGTTTTGGATTTGTAACACGAGGAGAATGCAGGATCGACAAATCAATTTTACCCCACACATGTGTATGTACTATGTACTTTGGTTCGTGAATGAGAAACTTGGCGTTTGCTTGAAAGAATGCATTGTTATCTTATAATAATTGTCCTGGAAAAGTGAAACAGATGATATCTACTCTACATGATGTTAACAACGACGATGAGAAAATCTAGCCGTGTACGATGATGATAACATATCATTTTGCAGTTTTCGTCCTTCCGAGTGTACCTAACCGCACAAGCGCAAACGCAAGTTCAATCACTTATTATAAATGGGAGATATCCAAAAAAGAGCGTCTCGCGTTCGTGTCCCGAAAGTCCACATGCGCCAACGAAAGAAAGCAAAAGATATACTCGATGGACCCCGGAAGATCACCTCAACGGAAATCATAGCACCAACAGCGCCATCGTCGTCACGAGCACCCCCACGAGCACCCCTCGTCCGAGTCCTCGGACCCGGGGCGCGGCACCGCTGGTGTTGCTGACCGATGCGGAGACCGCACCGATCGTTGGGGAGGGGACGGCACCGTTAACGCCGTTCTCGGCGATAGCGACTTCGGAGAGGGCGGCGAACCCGATCGAGGGTGGGTTGTATCGGAAGACGGAATAGACGTTTTTCTATGCGGTTTTTTTTTTTTTGGGGGGGGGGGTCGTCAGTGAAGGGTGGACGGGGTGGACAAGAAGGATAGGTGGAAGAAAGATTGGTTTGGGAACGGGCCAAAAAAAAGGGGGAAATTACAATACTCACCAGAAACGCATCCCCGATGATCCACGACGGCGTCGTACTCGTCGTCGTCGTAGAACTTATCTCGAAAAACGCACCGATACATTCGGTCGAGCTGATCGCCGTGTACATAAAGTCGGCCGAACTCATCGTCCACGTGTTTCCGCCAAACGAAAACTCGACCGTGACCGACGTGGAGCAAGCTGTGTGCGTGTGCGTGTGCGGCAAAGACGATATGGGTGGTGAGTATTAAAAAAAAAGACACAGACAGAGGGTGACGTACGGTATTGGTAGTATCCGGCCCATTGGCCCGTTGCGAGGGATGAACCTTTTATTTGAGCGTAGATAGCTTGGATGGCAGACGAGGGTCCAGCAATGTTGGTCGTACCAGTGTCGATGGCAGCGATCGTCCCACTCCCTACCGATATGGCAGTACCTTGGACCGTCAACGCTGTCGGTTGTCCATCACACCCAGTTAGTCGTCGTCGTTCGTATTCACATCAAAGACGAGGGAAACTTACAGGCGAGAGGAAGGAACCAATAGGTCGGGGTACTAGGGATATTGATGTAGTCGATCGAACCCGTGTACAAGCTACTGTTCGTGTATCCTGTTACACGTCGTCAGCCGTCCGCTTGCACAGAAATCTATCACGCAAGACACACCCAACGTGAGTTCGCCTCCGGGTTCCAGCGCGGATGGATTCGTAGCATTCGAATATCTACGCCAAATCTTCAATCAATGACACGCAAAACGAACCTCGCGTGTTCATCCTACCTCCGAAGTTGGATCGCGAACAAAGCTGAATCCATGGCCCCATTACTCGCAAGGGTTTCCCAAAACGGCATCTGTTGCGAATTCGAGATCGGGTCCCAAGCCAAGCCCATGATTCCAGACACAGGTGATAGGAGGAGGTTCGTCGATACCGAATACACCACGGCTACAAGTAACACGCAACGCGATCAACGACCCTCATCGAATCGTCGAGAAGCGGATCATGACGTACCAAAACCTTGGTTCGAGACCGAGAAACCCGCCATCTCGACGACGTCTTGGCCGACGTAGCCGTTGGCTGCACCTGAACCGTACACGATGTTGAACGGCGTCGTGAGGTTATTGAAGGTCGACGATGAGGTCGGGTTAAACGTGCTAATGCCATTGCATGCGGATCCACATGAGCTCTCGACGACCCAGAGGTCCCTGCAAGTGAACGTTCAGTCCCAAGAACGATCAGGGCGAATGTTTTTTTTAGCACTCACGACGACCCCGTGTCTAACACGACATTAAAGGACGTAAGAGGCGTCCCGATGGCCAGCGAGCCATAGTACCTATGTATTCCCTCGAGTCAGCAAAAAAGAGATGCCAGCTGTTCGGAAACACGAACCCAGAATCATAGTCTTGATCGACGATCCTGCACAAAAAGGCCCCAAGACCGTCAGCGCTTACGCCAAAACTCGAACCCAAGTCAAGGAAAGAGGACGTACAGGTTATAACCAGCACTCCGTTTCTGGTTTTGGGATTGCCCCCAGTACTTGGCAATGGCAGTGTCCCGTTGGCGCTTGGCCAGGAGGCCGAGTTCGGTCAGGCTGCGGCCGCTTGTAGGGGACCTCATCCGCAAGGGTATCGTCAGACCAGCTGGTGTTGGTGAATCCGTCGGTGCTGTACGCGCTTCTAGCGAGAACCATAGCAGTAGAATCCATCCAGCAGAGACAAGACTCGGTATCATCTCCGACAAAGTGTACCGAGACCGCACGATCCTCGAGGCTCGAGCTGTCAGAAAATCGAGTGTAACAGTGCGTCCCTGTGGATCAACTGCAAAGTTCAGGAAGGATTATGTGAGAAAGAGAGAAAGGAAATGGCAAAGGTTCAGAACCTAGAAATACTCGGTTTCAGTGCCAAGCCAGGGCATGTCACAAGGGTTGTTCGGCTCACGACGCGCAGCAGTAATGTTTAATCCGCAGCTGCAGGGCATCGACGAGTCGGATCATTCCCTGCCACCGCAACTACTACTAAGCACCTGCCAGGTCACCCAGTGTGTGAGAATAGTCTAGGTACATCCCACGCCGATAAAAAAAAGGACGACACGGAGTGCTGCGATCTTGACCTGTGCATTGCCTGCGTTAAATCCGGGGCGTTGAGTACGGCTTTCGTTGAACACGAGTAGGTGAAATACATGTATTGCATGGCCCAGATGCTGACTTCTACAATCCAGCCCGACTTTATTATTATCTACCATCATCCAAAACAAGTCTACATTACATGTCCGTGTCATCCTCCTTGAAACCGTCAGTCTACGAGAACATCATAAAAGAGAGCAACGCGGAAATGAACAACGTTGTGGTACTGGAGGTGCGTGTCGTCGCTGAGGCAGCAGCGTTGGCGGTGGCCGAAGCAACACCAGCTCCGAGTGTCGCGGTGGGGATACCTGCACCATTAACACCATTCATCGCGAGTGCTGTTTCGGACAGGGCCGCAAACCCCACAGAGGGCGGGGAGTATCGGAAGACGGAATATACGTTTTTCTCCGAAACCATACTCACGTCAAGCTCATGTGAAAGACGGAAACAAGAATGGAAGTACTTACTAAGAAGGTATCACCGATGATCCACTGCAGCGTGCCGGTGGTAGGGACAGAATAGAATGCACCGTAGCAATAGTCAGAAGAACCGGTTGGTTGAAACTGAAAGTCTGCGGAGCTGATTGCCCAGCTAGGTCCACCGAATGATATCTCCACAGTGACCACGGTGGCGCATGCTACATGTAACGATTATCAATCTTTATGTACTGTAGAAGCGAGTATAGGAGCTTACGGTAGCTATAAAACCCTTGCCATTGTCCAGTCCCAGGGGACGAACCAGGAATCTGAGCGTAAATGGCTGCTATACCCGACGCGGGGCCAGCCACAAGTGTTGTGCCGGTGTCGATTGCAGCATAGGACGCAGAACCACTAGGCAAGGATACGGACTTTCCTTGGACGGTCATCGCTACCGAACAAAGGTTACATATCAAACAACCCGCAAGGGATTGCATGCCGTTCCACTTACACGTAATTTCTTGCAACCAGTACGAAGCTTGACTTGGGATATTCCGGTAGTCAATGTTACCCGTGTATAAACTTTCATTGACATAACCTTCGTACTGAAGGGTAAGTGGAGTGTCTCTTATTGTCTGAAATTGCCATACCCATAGTCAACGATCCTCCAGGCTCCAAGGCGCCAGCATGCGTATCATTAATATAGCTTGGATTTAAGCACGTCAGTCTGCGTGTGTACCAAGTACGATACCCCAACGTACCGGGTAAGTTGGAAAGCCATCAAAGGTGAATCCCAGGAACCCTTACCAGCAAGCGCCTGCCAAAATGGCATCGCGCCCGACGATGCCAGTGATTGCCATGCAAGACCGATCAAGCCCGTCACGGGGTTCTGTAAGAAATTAGATGACGTTGTGGTTACAGAGCCTGAGAAGTAGTTGAATGTCGTCACAACCTCCACGAAGGAGCACAACAACGTACCAAATTGCTGGTTCGACATGGTGAACCCAGCCATCTGCACGACATCTTCGACGAGTGTGCCCATCGCTTCACCACTGCCATAAGTGACCTCGAAATCATGGTTGAGACTCTTAAATGTCGAAGACTTTGCAGAATTAAAATTTCCAGTTCCCGCACACGTTGACTCACAACTTGACGAGGCAACCCAGAGGTCCCTAAGGTGGACTTGCTAAGTATGCTGGTGTACCTCGCGTGTTTCAGAACATACGAAGAGCCAGTGTCCAGAACAACGTCGAAGGAATACGGTGGTGTACCGATGGCTAACGAACCATAGAAACTCAAGAAGGGAGGTGAGATCAGCTTGCATCCCACCGAATGTTCTCACCTAGAGTCATAGCCTTGATTCACAATACTGAACGCCACGTCAGCAACATGCAAAGCCAAGAATCAGTCGAGAAACCTACAGGTTTTTTCCCGCACTCCTCTTCTCATTTGGTTGCAATCCGTACTTTGTAATGACAGCGTCTCGATGGCTTTTTGCCCATTGAGCCCATTCTGTTTCATTGCGCAAGGATCGAGACCGCCGTCTTAGATCAATAGACTGTCCAGCAGCCGGGACAACAGGCTGAGGCACGCCAAGTACCTTCACTGAAAGAGAGAGCAGAATAAGTAATCCAAGCGATACAGTACGCGCAAACATGGTGAAGGGGAAAGCTGCTGCGCAAGAGGGAAAACAATAGGACCAGTCCAATTATAAAATCGTTGAAGAAATCATGGAGGAAGAGAGAGGTGGGAATGCTGGGCGCTCACATCGCCGCAAGATATAATTACGACAACCCAAGCACAAGTTGTGGAAGGATCCCAGGGAAACATGGAAACCTTAAAGCCTCTGGGCTGCAATGCTGATGGAGCTGGAGTTAGTTCCACAGTGCGTGTATTGTCCACCTCGCACTTTTGAAATATGACAACTTACATGGCGAGGTATGTTGGTTCTGACAGTTTGTGGCGACATGGGTCAAGTCTCATGCGATGATCGCAATCAAGGTTTTCCAGTGCCGTACGAGGCTGTGACATTCGCGGACTTACCCGGGCCCTGAGTGTGGTGGGGGCAGGTGGGGGGGTGCCTAAATTTAAAGGAAATGTGGGAACATATATATGTGAACCTGGTTTACCCTGACTCAACTTCAGGTTGGACCGACGCCGCATCCTCGACGCGTACACCGGGGTCCGGGGATGGGTATCTGAAGGATTCGACTCTGGATTGGTTGACCGCCTCGCTCTTTGCTGCGGTTACGGGACAGTCAGCCTTCAAGTTGTTCCCATCCGGATAATTTACAGTCGCTGGGCATTTATGATTAATAACGGCATGTTGTTGTGGATGGTCTAGATCCCGCTCCAGACAGGCCTCTCGTGGGGTCAAGAAGCCTGAGAAAGACCTTCTGGGTGTGTCGATTCTCTACTTATCGTGTCGGGTTGTCCATCCAAGATGACCATGGGGGGTACCCCTTCGACCTCCAGCCATGTCACTTGGCGTTTTCCAAATCCTCGCAGCGTTTGACCTGGTGGGCGAGCAGGGAGATTCAGCCCTCCGTTGAAAAGCCGAACACTGCCACATGAGTTCAGGATCATATTATTTCCGCTAAATTTAACGCCGAATAAGCTCACGAGGCGGGTTCACCGTCAGTCTATCTGGAATATATTGAGTCGGACGAACTCGTCTACGAGGTTGGGGACAGGGAGGTTGTGCTATGAACCATTCTGACCTATGCGCAACTTGAAGGAAAGAGTTAACAGAAGAACGACTCAGTCCACCGTGACAGGGCCACTGGCAGTCGAAAAGCGACACATTTGGGAAAAAAAATGCACGTACCCTCTCCGAGTCCATGGAAAACTGGAAAGACAATGTCGAAGATACCAAGTGGACAGTACTACCCGTGTCTGAATCTTCCTCTTTGGACGTCGATCTGCGTTGCCGCCGAGAGCAACTTTGACTCAACGTCCCTCGTCTCGGCCTCGAACTTGATTAAATCCTACCCAGGAACACAGGTTGTGTCCACTAGTGCATTGTATCAGACAACGCCAGTGCAACGATCTATGGGCCGAGCTCCATCCTTAAAGAAGGGATTCAAGGATGGAAATCAAATACTCTGCAGTGACAGGGTCGGGATCATCAGCTTCCTCCAGCCTAGAGCGCCAAACCAAAGATGTTTGGACGCGAGCATCTCCTGCAACGTCCAGCCCCTTGTGACCCAAATTCGGGGCTGTCAGCGCTAAGCAGGGTTCCGGCCGAAGTTGCACCAACCATGCTCAAAGAAAGAAAGTCATGAAGCCTACATTCCTCATCATCTGTTTACAAAACTAACTGCGTTACCACAGGCATCGTAAAATCGAACTTCGAATAATCTGATACCACCCGGTCTACCGTGCTCACCCTGACCCCATGTCCATCCCGAACATGTATCAGGTACACCGGGAATGGATATCTGAAGAACTTCAGCACTTCTTTTCGCTTCATCTGTATCTCTTCTCGCAGCTTCGATTCTGGATCGTCCGCCTCGTCATTGACTACGGCTTTGGGAAGGTTAGTATTCCACCAGATAATCCTAACGCCGCCACTTACGCCTAGAACATTCCGATTCGCTGTCGGTGTTGCTCCAGATCTCATGCCAGGCATCCTTTAAAATGTACTCTATGAGCTCGAGAAAGATGTGGAACACGTTCTGAGTGCGCCGATTCCATGCGCGGCATAAATAGTATTGTGTCGGGTTGTTCACCAAACCGGAAGCATGCGACGCGAGGGTGACCGTTGTAGGTACTAGGCCATCTACCTCCAGTTTGTAATGGTGATAGGTGTCGCTCGGCGTAGAATTTTCCAGAGGCTCGCAGCATTTGACTTGGTGCTCGAACACAGAGAGATTCAGCTCTCCATTGACGAGGGTGTGGCCAGGTGGCGGTGACTTTATGATATGCTTGATCCAATCCTTTGCTGTCCTCACTGCAGCCTTGACACCGCTCCACACGGTTCCAAATATCGCACAGAAGAGGTCCACGATCATCCAGAATATCGAGTCGGTCGAACCACCGATGTCGGGGTCAGGGAGATTGGGTGATATGAAGCATCCTGGACTAGATGCGAGGAAAGAGTTGATGGAGGTGCTACGTCCACACCAGTCGAAGAGCGACACATCACCGGTGCGTTTCATGAGCTCCTCTTGCAGGCGGAAGAATGCACGGGACCCTTCCCCATACATAGCTGGCAAGCTGATGTCGAACATACCAAGGAGACAGTACGCCATGTCTTCCACTTTCGTCGTCGTCCTCCTCGCGGCCCACAGCAATCTCGACCTAACATCCCTCGCCCCAACCTTGAAGCTGACTAAATCTTCCCTAGGAACACCGGTAGTGCCCACCAGCGCATCTTTCCAGATATCATTAGCGCGATGATCAACAAGCCGAGCTCTATACCGGAACGAAGAGATGGAAATATTTTCCCCTTCTTCGTCAGTGTCAAAATCATTGGCTTCCTCTAGCAAGGTCCACCGTTTGCTGTAAAACCGAAGACGTTTGGACGCGATCATCTCCTGCAATGTCCAGCCTCTTGTGACCCAAATCGGTAGCTTGCGATATTTACCCATGAGTTTGGAATCCTCGGCACTTGGGAAATTGTCAATGAGGTGGGTTCTCAAGTGCGGTGTCTCGACTTGGGAATCCGGCTGCGTGGATCGGAGTTGGGGAAATGTCACATCGCGAAGGCGGTCATGGAGAGAAAGATATGGTTCAGTCTCGAGACTCGCGACGTAGGTGTCGGACGGCGACGACGCTGCTGATGGGGGAAGAGGTTCCCTGATCTCGGGATCTTCAAACCACCGATTACCATCTTCATCGACCACAGCCGGTAAACGGCCTTCTTCGACATCATCGACATCATCAAGGTAAACGATCGTTAGATCACTGCTGCGATACCAGAGGAACATGCAGTTGATGGATTCCGACGTCTCGGCATAGTCCTTCTTATTGATGCAACACGTGTCGGACCACGCCCAGCGAAATCCGCATTTCGCTACCAGGCAGCAGAATTCTTGGAGCTTTTCTACGCCAGACGGGAGATCGCTGAGCTCGTTTTTGGGAAGGTGAAAAACTTTTGGGTATTCTTCCACTATAAAATCATCCATGGAATAGATGCCACAGGTCGCCTTTCTGACATCGTCGAGGGCGGGTTCTCGACCTCGCCAACGGTGGGAGAACATGGCGTATGCCAAGTACTCGGCGATGAAGGTATCGAGATGTTTGAGCTCCGGACGCTGGAAGCATTCCGGGTCGATTGGGGTAGCAAGGTGTTCAGCTTCCCAGATAACAGCTTCGAGCTTTGCATTATAATCCCTTCTTGTTCTGAGAAGCGAGACGATATCTGATTGTTCGAGGATGAGTCCGGTATATGTGTCTACGAGCCTGAACGGCATGTTCTTCGTGTACTTGGGGATGAGGAAGTCATCGACGTGACTTCTGACGTCCGCCGCGAAATCCCGGTTGTCTGACTGATGTCACAGACGCGTAAGTTTCGATGGATTAATTGACTGCTAGAGAGGCGTGGCCAGGTTACTTACCTGCATAGCTCACGGGGGCCCAAGCTTCAAGAACCGTGGTGTCGGCTGTTTGGGAGTGAATTGAACTCTTGAAGATGCCGTTGACTGGTATTACATGGGAGGGCGGTTGTATGAGGAGAAGCGAACAAGGAACAGCCTGAGGTGGCGTCGCAAGCCTTCGGAGGATGCTATTTAGATAAATTATGGAAGTCTCACACACCAGGGTTGCAGTGAAACATTCACACCTCCGATCGAGGAACGCGAGCGGCGAGGCAAGGCCAATCCTATAGGGATGCGGCCGGGTGATGCTCGCTAGCCTGAGGCAACACGGTCATGTCCACGCCTCGTGGGCCGTTGATCAATCGATCACTTGTCACTGGTATAATCAATCATCAATCCGGATAAAGCTTACCTCGAGCTGATTTCCTGCATTTTTTCAGCCTCGTTGTCGCTCGGCGAGACTAGCAACCGGTCCTCGTGCAGAATGCAGAAGGGCCAACTGTGACAAGTATCACACCCGCCGAATTTCAAGGCAATATTCATAGTCTGGGTTCTCGCCCTAACTTTTGTCAAGTTCTCCGACTCGAACCTAAAGCCTTATATTCTAGAGCATCGTCACGATCACGGAGTTGGGTCCAGCCTTGCCAGTCTCGGCCCATCGTAGCGTGAAGTCACACCAAAAGCGAATTCAATGAACTCGAATCCCGGTCACTCCCCGAATCGTTCTCCCCGAATCCGATCAATCACTTCATTAACACCGCTCTGCGTACACAAGTTCCGTTCTATGGACTCGGAAGGACCCAATGGTCGGGTGTACATCGCCCCATGGGGTTTACTGGGATGCTCACGGACGGCGATTCCGATGGAATATTGCGATGTCGAGTTCTGCAGGGCGAAATGCGTGCGGCGGGTTACCCCTTCGATAACGCAACTACCATGTACTTAGAATGATGGTGCAAAAAGAAAATTGATAGGTATGATCATCGAGCCACCCGGATCGAGATACTGACTCTTGAACAACTCCTTTGAATAGGAACGCCACCCTCAACACGACCGGGCGGCCTGAAAAGGTGCGTGACAACATGTCCCTTGAATATGATGTCTTCCTCAATCATGATCTACGAATCCTGGCCATTTGATATTCGCATTCCCTCATCTGTATTCAAACCCACCGGCAAGGCAGTTGACCGGTGGGGCGAAAGGAGCAAAGGAGAACGTGCCTGAAGTCGTAAATAGGTACCGAGCGAGTCAGCATGTCGACGGAGGCGACAACGAACTCCTAGAAGAGCCAAGACGGTTTCGACTGGTAGCTGTTTGTGGTATCCCTGGGTCTGGCGGTGAGGACCCCGTTCCAGAGCGACAATTTCAATGATCGTAGCGGCGCAAAGCACAAGTCCCGACTTTGACGGCACTATTGGACGAGCTTGAGGAACAGGGACAGGGTGCCAAATATATATCAGGGCTAGGAGGGGGGGACAACGCACATTTTGCACGTGTCCGCCAGTTCCACAACTTCCGGGAAACCCTTGCATGACTGTCTGGACCCGACGTGTCAGGTACTATTCGGCTGCCGCATTGCTTCCATTCCATCACGTCGCCCACTCAATAAGGCATCTCGCCGCGATTACAGCGTAAGTACTTAATATATTGGATCTTCTGGACTGCTACTCAGGAAGAAATTCTGTAGATTAGTAGTCGGCAGAGACTTGCTTGAAAGCTTTTCCGTATGGCGAAACTACGAAAACTGGTCCCGTTCATTAATCCGTGGAGGCTACAGTAATCTCCGTCGCTGACTGCCGACTGGTGGGACGTGCAAACTGAATTATGGCATGGCAGAAACCTGCAAGCAAGGTATGTAAAACAAGATGTATGATGATGTATCGGACCACGCCTAGCAAGATCCACACTCGCCAACGGTAAGGAGAACATGGGGTGAGTCCTAATTCCCTCGGAGATATGGTCATCAAGATGATCGACCTTCGAACGCTGGGATGGGCATTTCGGGTCGATTGGGGTAGCGAGGTGTTCAGCCTCCCGGTCAACGGCTTCGAGCTTTGCATGATAATCTCTGCTCATTTTGAGAAGCGAGACACTCTCTGGTGACTCGAGGATGTATCCAGCGAAGAGGGATCGTGACGCTTGGTTTTTGGGAGTTAATGCGAATGCTAGAAGATGTGTTGGCTGGTATAGGAGGAAGCGAACGAGGTTAGCCCCCGCAAGGTGTCACTATTTAGGTGATCAACACTTGCTTACCCCAGTTAGACTAGTGTGATAGGCTCGCTGGCAGGCAACGAGGTCATGTCCGCGCCTCGTGATGTGTGTTTACTGCTGTCACTATCAGTACGATCAATCCGATAAGGTCTGCCCCCACCAATTTCCTGCGTTTTTGGAGCCTCGTTGCCGTTTGGCCAGCCTGTGACTGATCCTCGTGGTAGAAGGGTTGAGGGTGTGCTCCTGTGGCTGACTGCTTCGAGTCGCAGGCCACTGGACCGTGACAGTGGCACCATGCCGCTTTCCAATGGGCTATTGTAAAATGGGACCTCCATCTTGGAGCAACAAGCACGTACAACCTCGAAACGAAATTGTTCCAGAAATTGAGATCGTCTTGATCATTCCGGGGGTTACAATGTTCGGCATTCTAGACCACTTTCCTCCAAGAGGCAAGTCAAGACTTGTCTCGAACAGGTTGAGATTATTATACTAAAGCGACTTGAACTCAAATCTTGGTCCATATCCTTCTCGTTGAATCCGACCTTGCTCTGCTAGTCTGTCGGCAAGTGCTCGAATATTGCAGTAATCGCTAGATTCTTTCCTGCAACCACGCATGCTCCACTCTGGAGTCGTCCACGATGCGGTACTGCCGCTGACATGGGTAAGCCCCCGACTCTGAACCTATCCATCTCCATCTGCACGACCACGTTCCTAGATCCTAACGAAAGGTAACGACCTCCCTCCAAGCGCAGTCCCGATCCACATAGGGCCCAATGGCCAGTTATATATCGCCCGGGGATTACTAGGGGTAAATTCATTCATTGATGATGATTTCACCGGAATGCTGATGTGTCGAGTTCCGTAGGGCGAAATGCGTACGTAGCCTGGCAGTTATCCGCACGCGCTTGTAATAATCCGTGCCACACACAGACATTGGCACGACGAGCTACTCATCCAGCCAAGGTGCACAACTTCGCGACAGGTATGGCCGAAGTCATACCGTACGTGCAACATTCATCTCGCGAGATCGCGTGGTGATACGGATGATGGGACTGACGTGTCGTCAAAAGGTCTTCGAGTACGAGGTGCTGACGTGTGCCTCGAGCTTGCGATTCCAGCTAGAGTCTCCACAGCCGTTCATGTCGGCTACAGAGTCAACAAGAGCTTCGAGCACGCGGTCGCCTGTCCGCGGAGACAGCATGTCGGCAACGAGAGCTCCAAGGCCTGCCAGTCCGCCGCCAAAGAAGACCCCTGGAAAACTCGAACCATTTCCATGGCTCAGTCCGTGTGACCAGCCTGCGTGAGCTTCTCTCTTCGTTACTACCAACATGCGCCGTATGCAACTCCTCTTCAACAGAATAGTACCCCACGAGACGGGAGGCAAAAAGTACCAGAACGACCCACCGCCTTACACGAGCCCGATAGGCGGCTGGATTGAGGTGCCTAAACAGCCACCTCCCATTGCCCTCAACGGCCGTGAAAGTGTCCAGTTCAAGTACTTGGCGTATGTTTTCCTTGCGAATTTATCAGCGAGTACACATTCATGTGAGGCTTCAGTCAGTCCAAGTGTTTTACCTTGATCGACGACACCCCTTCCGTGAGTTGCATTCGTTGTTTAGTCTATTTGTGAGGCTCATCAGCTGCGAATATCCTTTAGATGCAATACTCATGGTCACAAACACGAGCGGCTCTCGCAGGGATTGTCGATATACTGTCTTCAGATGATAAATGGGACGGGTTAAATGTCAGATTTTTACATCATGCAGAAGCTCGTCCCCGTATCAAGGTAAGGTCTTGATCGCATTTCTGAATTCATGACTTGAGACATCGATCTCAGACTAGGGAAGAATTTGAGTACGTCTTCAATTCCGTCACCACTTGGAGAGGTCAGTTCGAGCTCAGCTGATGCCGTTGTTGCTGGTAACATTGACATCACGTCCAGGCGGAAAGGCGATGGCCACGAAGGTGGCCCAGGTGTTCGAAGAAAGTCTTCCATTGATCTATGAAACGTCCATTCCGAAGCCTGTCATCCTCTTGATCATCACGGACGGTATTGCGAGTGAGCAATCTATCCTTGGGATCAAGACTGAGACAGACCTAACTAATGGGACCAACTAGCTGATACCCAAGAGCTTCTCGACGCCATCGCCCACTTTTGTCACAATCTTAACGAGAGACGTATCCCCCCGCACACGTTCCGCATTCACATATTGCAGATGGGGGATGACAGGAAAGTCGTCAAGCCACTGCACGATTTCCGTGATCGAGTAACCCAACGGGACCGCAACAGGGTAGGTGGTTCTTTCGCTATGTCGTTTTTGGGGGCATTGACGTTTTGCATGATAGCGTATGCTCAACGTCGTCAGTTTCCACCGAGGCAGAGGGCTTCTCAACGGCCAAAACATCATCAAGCTCCTTCTTGCATCGACACATATCCCAATCGAAGAAGACCCTGATATTGGTGAGAGGCTACCTCCGGAGGTAATAGAAGCACAGTACCAAGAGCTAGAGAGGATGAGAGCGATGGGAAGCAGGTGAATGGTATCCGAACTGTCAGCGCATGTGAGACGCCAGATGGACAGCTAGGGTCGTAGAGTCTTTTACAGCATCATGCACGTTTACTCCGAGTTTGTGACCCCCATAAATCGCCAAGTTGTTTTGAGCACTTGTGAGCTGATTGACAGGCGAAGCATTAATTATAGTATCGTGTCCATTGTCTCGTCGTCATTTTCCACCAAGCATCCAGGCGCTGGGTTGATATCGTTCGCTATATATTCAGGCGGGGGAGGTGGACCTTGAGTGGACGAGCGAATGATCTAGATTCAATGAACATAACCCTCGCTCGGCGCAAGTAAAAGCGACAACTTGAACTTGACCCCTTCCTTTCCCTCTCCCTCACTGCCATGTCCTCCGCCGTCCGCCGCCCCCCACCCGAAATCCTCGAAAAGATTGTCCTCGACCTCCTCGATGACCCCACCTCCCCCCCATCTGCGTTCCTATTGACCTCGACGCGCTTTTACGCCTCCCTTGTGTCGAACAACCACCTCTACGCCCGCTTGTCCCGCCTCTGCTTCGACTGTTCTGCCCCCGCTTGTCGTCTTGGCGATCTCAACGCTCCCGGCCTTTCCTTCCACCTCCGCGCCAACTACGACGCCCTCAAGTGTATCCGCAGTGCCATCATCCACGCAGACAATATCTTTTGGGACCTCTGGACATGCATTTCGATGATGATGGAAAACGACGTCAAGAACTGCTGCCAGCTCGACGCTGCCGGTCTCCCCGACTTCTTCGTCCGCGAACGCCTCTACGAAAACAACATCGACGGTTGGCCAGCCGAAAACGAGGTCAACTCCCTTGACGTCTGGCTGCTGTGGCTCATCACCACCAAAGGTGCGTTTACGTTCACCTTGTCCTCTATCGATCCAAACATCCTCGCTAGAGCGTTTCAGAACGGAGACACCTTCACAACGTGCGCAGATGACCAGGCTCATCTTGCCATACGTCCTCATGCCTGTCCGCGTAAGTTTGTCTCCGCCATACCTTCGCCCTCTTATGTACCTCATCACTTTTCTAGTATGCGGCATACCTCGCTCCACACATCCACCCCACCCCACCTCTCCCACTCAACCTTCCTCGGCCTCCCCACTCGTTCCTCACCGTCCATGGTCCCTACCCACAGTACCGCGATAGGTTTCGAGCATGATGCCTCCCTCTTCCAGGTCAACAGCAGTCAACTCGGCGAGTTCCCCTCGCGTCTGTCACAGCAAAGCTCATCTACATCTCCCATCGATTCCCATCCCCTCCGTCCAGCGATTACCGAAAAATTTACGGCTACACTCAGTAGTATCAAGAGCGGGGAGGTGTTCAAGGGCACCCGTTGGATATTGGGAGAGTATGTGGAGGGTGTCAGTGATATCGAACCAACGATGGTTGAGGTTCGAGGTGTGCTCGGGGAGGTTCCGATCTTGGCAGCGAGATAAGGGAGGTAGAGGGAAATGGCTCGTCGAGGGTGGTGAAGAAGATGGTACCGTCACTGGTCACAGCGGAGAGACAAGATCGAAAGTGTTGGCAGATGGAACCTACGCGACAGAAACAGCCTACATGACATCTACGCCAGTGAATGTCTCCACCAGCAAGTCGAAACCTCCACTTAGAGGTATGCTTATCGGCAACCCGCGTTGGTGGCTGGCGATTGATTTCGTCCCGAGCGTTGATCTTGGGGGGTGATTTCTTCACGGGCGCTGCCTAGACGAAACTCGTCCTCCGGTACGATGACTCAAGTGATGACCACATCAGAGCTAACGCTCTCCGTGCGGAGGTATGCTTTGGCTTCCTCCAATACCACCATCTCATGACATCAACTCTACTCAGGCAATGCTCAGCATGGCTTCTGCCATTCGCGTCGGTCAATCGAAATTTGTCACGGTCCCGATCGACGAGGACTCTAACGAGCGCATTCTGAGCTGCATCCAGACTCTGAGTGAACTGAGGGAGTGTAGTGAAGTTAATGATATGTACCTAAGAGACGCTAGGGTCGCGTATAGCAAGATGTTAGGTGCTCAGGAGGTGCGTCCTGCTCCCTCGCCCGGAAAGGTCGAGTTCAAAGGGTTAACATCTCAAGCAGAAACGTGCGGCAGAAAAGAAGGAGGCGGAGAGCACCAAGGAGAGTATCGTGCAGGTCGACGATCTGCTGAACTTCCGCCAGTTCTCGAAGAAATCAGCAGATGATGCGATAAATGTAAGTTAAGATTTGTCTCTCTGATCTTTGTCTCAAAATCTCGGCAGTATGCGGATGACCTGGGCAAAGTTACTGGTACTGCCGAGGTGCACGAAGATTTCATCTCTAACTCGAGTAGGATATCACAGCTTGCTGGTGAGTACACCCGTCGGAACTACGCCATACGGTGCTTATGCTTCCGTTTTCTAGGTTTCTCTGACTCGATATACGCCTCGGCGTATGTCAAGATGCATGGCTTTGACATTCAGCTTGGTGGGTCCTGACCCCTCTTGATTTGAGCGTGCCCATAAATGACATCCATTCAGACGTCTTTGTGAATCAAACTCCCGATACCCCACAAAACCCCTGCCTCGACTTTGCTATCCTTAGGAGACCTTGAACTTGCTGAGCGGCCCGCCGTCTATACTATCGCCCCCAATGGCTTTCGAAATATCAGAGCCCCCATTAAAGTTTCCTCGACACATGGGTGTCATTTTCGGAAACATTCTTTGGGAGGGTCCCGATCTTGAACTAGACTGGTGACCACCCCATCCATGTGGCAAGCCGCATCTATGGACGGGTTGCCTCATAGACGGATTGGCCACTGGTCTAATCTTGAACGACATCCACATTGGCATTATGGACCAAGTATATCAAACTTACTGCAATGACACTCGGGTAATTCCATAATTTCCGAAACCTAACTAGCATGCTGACGACATGATGTCCGTAGTTCAGGAGCATGAGGTGAGAAAATCGGGTCAATGTGTCGACGAATATGTCGTACGTCCTGGTCTCTTCCTTCTCTTCAAACACACACTGACGCGACCACGTTTGAATTTGATCAGTGATCCACGTGACCATCTCAAACATTGTCATGATGTCTGACCAACATGTTGTGCTTATTATAACTCCGGAGGGAGCCATGTCAGGCAAGTTCGATTTCCTCCCTGCCAATATGTACGCAAGAAGTCTGTTTGGTTACCTTATCTTCCAACGCTTCGCTGGTAAATATCGGGGGATTGACGTCTTTGCGTGAACCCGCGCGTATTGCGGCTCTGGTAGGCTAGGACCTACTTGCCGATCTCAGCACCGAACGAACGGATGGCGGGTACCATTGTTGGGACATGTCCGAATCTGGAGCAAAACACAGGGTATCGCGCTCTCGCTGGGCGATCGGATTACCATGTGTGTGAGTGTTTTTATCTTTGTCCCAGTTCTGTGTCTCGTCCGAAGATATTCTTTGGCGATCCATCTTGGCTGTCAACATCCATGAAGTAGCTTAAAAGGATAACAAGCCACCAGTATAGTAGACCTGGCGGCGTTGGCATGCGTGTGCGATGCGCCTCTGGTACATTTACAGCACTTTGCAAATCTCTGTGGAAAACGAATTTTGAAAACCGCGCCTCGGAGACAGCTGGGAAAGGACCCCGGGCGCAGCTGACTAAGCGCGTCAGTTCGTTTTGCACCACGTCCCCACCATCCGGCCAGGGCCTAGGCTACCGTGTCGTGCCTCCCAACATCAAAGCCCAAATTCCACTCCTGTACAATGACAACCATAGTGTCAATGATATCTGCCACATATTAGGCATCAAGAAATCACTAGTTTACAGGATGCTCTTTTTGTACTTGAAATATGGCACCATAGTTTGCTGTACTAGCTACACGTTGGTTTAATTTGCCTACTGCCCACCTTGCT
>JBBPMQ010000354.1:0-23888 GCA_038090375.1 Boletus rubroflammeus | reverse complement strand
TGCAATCCTGTGCATCAAAATGGAAGAGAAGCATAACATGTGGATCAGGTAATAAAGAAGCATGTTAATGTGAAAGAGAAGGAGGGGACATAGCTTTGTGATATTAAATACATGCACATCAGATGAGGATGTGGCAGAATATGAATACATGAGTTTGACATGAGGAATATGAGATGGAGGCATAGTGGAGAGGTGAAAGTGTGAAAGAACATAGCTTTGTAATCAGATCATAGATCTGATCTAGGAATAAAGATCTGAACATAAGGAGTTAGATCTGATCTAAGATCTAAGTGAAAGAAGTGAAAGATAAAGAAAAGGAATAAGATTAGATCGAGATTAGATAAGATCAAGTCGTCGAGGCTTGATATGATTACCATAGTAGAGATAAGACTCTAGGGAAGTAAGGTATGAATAGATAAAGGTGAAAGTATCACCAAAATGTAGATAAAAGCATCCTTTATTTGCTGGGACTTACAGAGTTAACTGCCCTTTTCTTAGAAGATAAGATAAAAGAAGAAAAAGAAAGATCAAAACATAGAAAAAGGAAGAAAAGGCATAAAAATGAAAATTGACCGTGGATTAGCCTGTAATCCTTGTGCTAGGAACGTCCTTGAGTTCCCCTGTAACAGGGACACTTACATATGTGAAACCACTATCATGGCTATTCTGATATTTTTTTTCCAACATGGTGCACCAGCAGGCAAGTCACAAGTCGAGATTAGCCAATGTACCAGTTGCCAGTGACTAGTCATGACCTGCATTCAATACCAGCTCATAGTCAGTCAGCTAAAAAAGCCCACACCTTGGACCCATCATTGTCACTGCTATCTGCCTCATCTTCATTGGCTGTATTGGTTTTATGAGGGAGCTTCTCAACAACTTTCATGTCAATGAGGATCTTGACTGTAACAGGCCCCTTCTCATCATCAATCTTCTTTACCATCTCCTTATAATCTCCACTATTGTCAACATCCATTACATCACTTGCTTTTCTATAAAAAACACATTTGATAATGGCAACAGTGTGAGAGCTAGCAATGAACCGTTTCACACCAATAATGTACTTGAATGAGTAACACTTAGCTTGTGTGATCTTGAATTGGTCCTGACTATGCTTGTGAAGCGCAGCTTGTAGGAAGTTGAGATAGTTTATCTCTGAGCCATCAACAGCAAAGGCTAGCTCCTTTGTCTTCACTGCCTTTTCCTCCTTTGTCGTGCTCTTGTTCTTTATGCCAGTTTTCCTAACAGTTGAGTATACAGTCAGTGCAATTGTGAATACAACATCATTGGGAGTAAAGTGATACTGGCCATGACTCGGACATTCTGAGAGTATTTTTGTCTGTAAGCGAGGCTCAAATTCATCAACAGTCTATCTTCCCACTCATGTACTTTTGGGGTCCATGCCCGGCTACTGCCGACCAACTTTTCTCTCAACAATTTTTCCGTATACTTATGAAAAGCACTGTAATATGACCCCACGAGAAACCTTGCCAAGCACAGTAATTCACGTGACTATCACGTCGCCACGCGATTATAGGGTTGTCAGAGTCGCGTTCACCTCGCAAGTCACTGCCCATGCCAAAAGCTGCTCGGAAGAAGTACTATGCCGTTCGTGTAGGACGTGAAGGTATGAAGATATATGATACTTGGGAAGAGGTGGGTTCAGGCTATTCTCGTCCGTGAGGTTATGTATTCAAAGAACCAAAAGTGCAGTGCCAACGTAAGATGTGCTTCGTCCAAATTCACTTTTCTGATGTGACTCGTAGGTTTCGAGATGGCCCGGAGCTATATTCAAAAGCTTCACTTGTCGAGCAGACGCAGAACAATGGGTTTCCACAAACCGTCGAATGGAACGTAAGTTTGGGTGAAGTATCCAACACGTTGATCTACATTTTGTCTGACTCGTTTTCCAGGCGGTCCGTCTAATTCCAAGTATCTTCCGCAGTCCAACTCAGCGACACCGCATATTCCAAATAATGATCATTCTGAATCCCCCAGCGAACGAGACGCACCAGATTTACTCACAGAACAAGTCCCTGGAGTCCATGTTCCCACTGTCGTCCTATCGGAGGAACAAAGAACTGTGCTTGAAATGGTACAGCGAGGGGAAAATGTTTTTTTCACTGGATCTGCTGGTAACAAACACCGATTCTTTTCACCCTGACTAGAAGTTGAATTTTTGTAGGGACAGGAAAGTCCGTCCTACTTCGCGCCATCATTGATGCTTGTGGAGGGAGAGGTTGTCCCAACCTGGCTATCACCGCATCCACTGGCATCGCTTCGGTAAATATTGGTGGTACAACATTGCATTCATGGGCCGGCATCGGCATTGGACAAGAGGATGCCAAGAAACTTGTAGGCAAATTTCTTGGCCAGGAGAAGCTAAGAAATGTGCTTGATCGCTGGCGAAGAGTGCGGACCCTCATTCTGGATGAAAGTACGAGAATATTATAAACATGCGTTGCTTGCCAATGATTCTTGTCTCTAGTCTCTATGATCGACGGTGTCCTTTTTGATAAGCTTGTGAGTATTCGTCCGAATTTCAGCGTGTCTTGCTGATAGATGTAAAGGAATTTATTGCTCGAATGTTAAGGAACAGCGATAAACCTTTCGGCGGAATGCAGGTCGTATATATTGTCTCGGTTGTACCCTAGGATGTTCACATCATCGTCAGCTTGCCCTCTCTGGTGATTTTTGCCAGCTGCCACCAGTTCCAAACCGTGACAAAAATGGCAACCCTGTACCACCGATCTTTGCCTTTGAGGCAGACAGTTGGAGCCGATGTATCAAGCGTCCTGTTGTGCTAACAAAGGTATTTCGGCAAAAAGAACAAGGTATTTGTTACCTTCGTCAAGAAATGACAAAACCAAAGACTAGAAATTAACAGCATTCGTGGATATGCTAAACAATATGCGTTTGGGGAAATTGGATGTTCATGCCATCCGAGCCTTTCGGGAGCTTTCCAGACCATTGCATCACGAAGATGGGATCGGTCCAACGCAATTGTATTAGTATATTCCAATCTCTCTGACCGTGCGTTGACAGCGTCGCAGATACCCAACTCGAGTCGAAGTTGACCGCGCAAACGAATCAAGGCTTCGCGCACTTCCTGGCCAAGCGATACAATACAACGCTACCGATGTTGCAGCTCGTGATTCAAATGGGGTGCGGGTATCTGAACAACAAATGGAGAGATTGCTAGGACGGCTTGTTGTTCCGCAGGCCATTCAACTCAAGGTTTGTTCGGTCGCCCCGTTAAATAATATCTCCTTAATGTAATACAGGTTGGCGCCCAGGTTATGCTAATCAAGGTATAGTTTAAAGTCTATCGCTTTTTCCTGGTGCTGAACTTCACCTACTCAGAACATGGTCCAAGGAGAGTTGGTAAATGGCTCAGTCGGACAAGTCATCAACTTCTGCACTTCTCAAGAAGCAATGCGAAACAAGATGGAGATTGCTACAGAAGAGGGACTGCGTGGTTCCGAGCGTGATGCGGGACAGGCGGCCGCGAAGTATGACGGCTCGCTGTGGCCTGTCGTTCGGTTCACGAACGGGAGGGTGCTGCTCTGCGTACCAACTGATTTTACAGTGGACAATGCTTATGGAGAGATGGAGGCTAGACGTCGACAGGTCCGTGGTCGATGTTGAGTTGGCCGCTTGCTGAGGGTATTTCAGATTCCCTTGATCCTTGCGTGGGCGTTGAGTGTTCACAAGTCCCAGGGGCAAACGCTGGAACGGGTAAAAGTGGACTTGAATCGTACCTTTGAGAACGGTCAAGGTTGGTGTTGTTGTTCGGAATTGGCCAGAAAAACACTGCCTGACTCCGTCCAGCCTACGTAGCTCTCTCCCGAGCGACGAGTATGAAGACTCTGGAAGTCCTCAATTTTAATCCAAGCAAGTAAGCGAATCGAGTTTATAGACTTCTGCGGTACTCAGTAACGACACGCAGGGTGATGGTCCATCCCCGAATTCTAGCTTGGCACAACGACCTCGAACAACAGGAATTATTAATGCAGGGGTTGGAACAAGAATGGTCTGACATGGATGCTGACGAAACCTTCTGAAGCCGATAACTGGCATTCTGCAACTGAATGTTTTGTACCTATCTTGACATATCTAATATATTAAGCAAGAGTTTGCAAGAGTGATCGTGCACCGCATTCATCGCGCCTGATTTGGAAGCGTCATGTGTTCGTGTCATGCCGAGTGTCGTCGGCGCGGTGTGCGTTCACGCAGCCTCCTTTTCCTTTATTCGCTCCTTTTCTTCTTCGCTCTTCCTGCAATGCTCACGGCGTCGTCGGCGTTCGTATTGAAAAAGGATTGGTTCACAACGCTCGCGTACGCGTGGTCGCAATTCATCGTCGCTTTGTTGAAGTTCAACTACTAAGCAAGCCTGACACACTGCATACCCGCATCACTTTCAACTTCACCCCTCTGAACTCTGATTGCACCGTTACGCGTTGACAAGTTCCCTTGCGATTAGCGTACACAACCACATTCAACGGATGCCAGGGTCTTACTCTCCGTCGCACAGTTCTCGACCTCCGAGTTCACCCTTTCGCTCATGGTCAACTGTATACTGCTCTCTCGCCTGCTAATATTAACAAACAAGCGCGAACATAGTTTATCGCTCCCTCTTACTACATTAATCACACCATGCACACATCCGAAGGCATCGCTTGTAATATGTAAGATCCTTGTGAATGGTTACGTACATGTGCATATCGCAAACCAGTCGTTCACATGCACACCGTCTGATACTAGTTTCAACTCATACAGCTGTTGTGCGCCTGGCCAGTGTTCGTCAGCCTACATTGTGATCCCCGAGCTATGAACAACCATCGACGGTATTATGCAGTGCGCATTGGACGCGAAGGTCCACGTATATATGACAACTATACCGAGGTGAGTGGCTTGCCAACACTTCGAAACCCCCCTTTCGGGAGTCGCTAACAAGTAGGGCCTTCGTAGTTCGCAGCTACAGTGGGTGTTATTTTGGCGGTTGTGCAGCTGACTCGGACATGCCTTTAATAAACTGCATTATTCAGACCCTCGGGCTCAGTGGGTCCAGCGGCAAAGGATTCGACAACATCCACGACGCCCAAGAATGGCTGAGAGGGTTCCAGTTTGGTGCGTCACCCGTGACCACAATCCACACCAGTAAGCATTTCCAGGAGCTTGTGATCGAATATTCTCTGGCAGAGCCAGGGTATCTCACACTGGTTTTATTTTTGTCTTCGTATCGGACTACTAGACATCAACCTCAACTTAAATGTGTCCAACGGAACAAATGTCAACGAGGGAAACGTTGGGTCCTCAACATCTACCACAACATTCACTGCTCACCAACAAGCTTTTCCCAATGATGGTTTCCCTGGGCTCGACCAAATGCAGGGGGTTTCAGGGGAATGGGCCAAAGTAAAAAACGAACCACCCCTGTTTCCTGTAGCAGAGCCTACTGTTGAACTCTCAGATGAGCAGAAGAACATTCTGAAATTGGTCAAGTCAGGCCAGAATGTCTTCTTTACTGGACCAGCTGGTGATGCCATGTTAGAGAGCTGTACATGAGAATCAGTGCATTCACCATCGTTTGCAGGTACAGGAAAGTCAGTCCTACTCCGAGCTATAATCAACCATCTACATTCAGTACATGGTTACGATATTGCAATCACTGCTCCAACTGGAGTTGCCGGTTTGAACATCGGTGGGCAGACAATTCACTCTTGGGCAGGCATTAGGCTTGGAAAAGAGCCATTAGAGAAACTGAAATTTCATCTAAATGAGGATGCAATCAAGCGATGGATGGATGCCAAGGCACTTGTTCTTGATGAAGGTTGGTCAACCCCTTGTGGGATTAGGCTGGAATGACGTTGATTTGCACCAGTGTCAATGTTGGATGGGCGTCTATTTGACAAATTGGTGGGTCTTTGAGCAGCCCTGAAAATTTTGATCAAAGGGTCAACATGCAAGATGTAGGAGGCCCTTGCATGCTTCGTGCGAATGGATCGCCGTCCATTTGGAGGCATTCAGGTAATTTCAGTACTCCCGTCATCCAAACAGTGAACTCGACACCTTTCCAGCTCATCGTTTCAGGCGACTTTTTCCAGTTACCTCCAGTTCCTGAACAAGATTCGACAAGTAGAATTGATGCTACGTTCGCATTCCAAGCCCGGAGCTGGCACCGGTGCATAAAGCATTTGGTGAAACTTACCAAAGTTTTCCGTCAGAAAGATGACAGTACGCTATTCTCTTTTTAATGCACCATTTTCACTTAATGAGATTGATACTTTCCCAGTGTTCATCGAAATGCTCGCTTCAATGCGGACCGGCGTCCTAGAAGACTGGCATAAGGAGGAATTCCAGAAGCTTTGTCGTCAGATACACTATGATGATGGCATCAGTCCAACACAATTGTATGTCATGTATTCACCTTCAAGGCGTCGTCTTTAGCTTTTATCTGTCTAGATATCCCCGCAAATCCGACGTGGAGAAACACAACCTCAAATGCCTCGACGAACTACCAGGCGAAAGAGTACTATATAAAGCGATGGACGGGCGTGGACATGACATGTATGGAGGCCGCCTCACGGTCAATCAGGCGGAGAAGTTGCTCGAAAAACATGTCTGTCCAAAAGAAGTCCCTTTAAAGGTGGGGGCTCAGGTGATGCTGCTTCGTGTATGTTTCGTCCCTGTCGTCCATCTCGTTCTCTCACGTTTCCATCAACCTAGAACATGTTACAAGGGGTGCTCGTCAACGGGTCACTAGGCAAACTCGTCCAGTTTATCAGCCTTCATGAAGCGCAAGAACGGCATATCCAAATGGCCGAGCAGGAACGACGAAAGGAAGGTCAGGTATCATCTATCGTCAATCCGCCAGATGCCAAGGCAAATGAAGCTGGCCTCATTGCACTCGACGATCATGTATTCAAGAAGGACCAACTCTGGCCCCTCGTCCAGTTCACGAATGGCAAAACTCTCCTGTGTTCACCGGTCGAATTTACAGTCGAGGGTCTGAAAGGCAATCTCGAGGCTCGGCGACTTCAAATCCCGCTCGCCCTCTCCTGGGCAATGTCCATACACAAATCGCAAGGACAGACGCTGAACCGAGTCAAGGTGGATTTGGGTCGGATATTCGAAAAGGGCCAAGGTGACTCGGGTCGTATCTTGCATTCTATCATCGCTCATGATGTTCCGCGCTGGCTCAGCGTACGTTGCTATTTCACGCGCTACTGGCATGGAAGGACTGGAGATTGTCAATTTTGACCCTGTAAAGTAGGTCTGTGGCGGTTCATCGCTTAGCGCTCTTGCTTACTTGCCTTCCCCAAGGGTTATGGCTCATCCGGATGTCATCGAATGGCAGAAGCAGTGGGACAAGGACAAGTACCAAGAAGAAGAGATGGATAGTGACTGGGCCGTATCACAATGGCACGACTCCTTCCACGAATAGGGACTGCGGATTTCTTGTCTGTCAATGAATACAATATATCATACCCCGTCTAAGACCGATAAGTTTACAAGACCCCAAAAGTAATACTACAAGTTGGATGGTGTATCGCTACGCTGATGCTATCGAGAAGTCACTGGCGTTCGGAAGAGAAACAGAACTAGAATGTAGCGAGAGTGCGGACGGTGAGGGTGGTGGGGAAATCAAAGTATGTGGGTCTGCCGATGTGTTTGCATTCTCAGACGTTGGCTCTTCGAAGGGACGAGGTGGGAGAGGAGGGATGTCCATCGTCGCCTGGATGGGTGACACCGGGTTACCAGCCCGAAGTGAAGGGTGAATACTAAATGCCGGTCGGGCTGGTAGTCGAGGCGCGAAATCTTCATTTTGCCGAGGTGATAGCGGCCGTGGCACAATGCTCCCCACCCTTGTGTGGGATGAACCGTAGTTGTATACCGGCGATGGCTCTCCAGGTGGGGCATCAGGCAGTGGGGGGGAAGTGCTTGGAAGTGGATCCTCGAAAAGCTGCGAGGTATTTTGAATCAGGTCATCCATCCTCATATCCTTTGGGAGAAAGGGTCAGTTATCTGGCGGAGCGTGAGGAGAAGGTTAAATACCTTCATATTCATATTCTGGACGCTGAGCAGATCACCTCCCTTCGGAATGTCTTCTTCACCGAATATAACAGTGCCGAATACGATTGCCAAGTTTCTGACATCCATTTTGTTTTTCTCTGAGAATGCGGCGACGCGTGCAAGGTGCTCCACAATGGCTCGGAGCGTTTCTCGATGAATGGCTGGTAACCTACGAATCTTGGAGCGCATTTGAGCTATGGGGTTGAAGTCTCCTACTTGACGCGCATCCTGAGTGGCTGTAAGATATCCTCGCAAGAAATAACTTACCTCGACCTTCTGTGTACTCAGTGCGGTCTGAAAGAGGATATCTGAACAAGGGCTCTGGTAACTCGCGTAGATACAACTAATAGACCGGATCAGGGGATTGCGGTGTCGCAAGCGCAAGCGCAAAACTCACCTTCAGAAGCGAAGAAACAGCGTACACATCATCGGTTAATCGATTGAATTTGAAGGCAGCCTCGTTTCTTTCTATTTTGTGTTGCAACTATGTTCTTGTCAGCCTGGTTCCACCGAGCAAGTGCAAAAACCGCACATCTTGTACAACAGCATGGCGCCCCGACACCTGTAGAGCTTTGAATCAAAAACAGGTATTGAGAGATAAAAGAAAACAGTATCTTACACGGTAGATACCTTCCGATTCCAAACCTCTTTCGTCGACTTCTTGTATACAGATTCGGACAATCTTCGGGATATCTGTTTCCCCGAGACCCCGAGAAGTCGCATAATCCACCAGACTGACACCAAAGATCAAATCGCTACACTCCCCGACATTATAATTATAATAGAATATGGGCTTCGGAATCAGGGACATCAACGCGCGGGGGATATGAGTTGTGACGAGGGATACATCTTTTTCGGGTGAGATCTTTGAAACCATTGATCTTGCGTGTTCGGAGAGCTGTGTCTGTGTCATGGTAGTCGCGCTATAAGCCAGTGAGCGCCATGCGCCATAATCGGAGGAAAGTATGCGAACGTCATGTTGTCGATGTACTTTTCCAGTACATTTTTGACAGTACTCGAATAGTCACGAACGAAGTTCTCCAAGCTCTTGAATTCTGTCAGAATGAAAGATAACATGATTGCAGCCTCATACCGCATAAGCGCCCTCCAATATCTTCGTTCGACGAAGTCGAAGAGTTTCTAGCCAGTAAACCCCCTTGCGGTATTCTTTGTCTGGAACAAACTTGAACAAGTTGATGAGAAACTATGCAAAGACAGCACTGACCAGCCTCATCGGCTTCCCGTTTCGCACGAACTGCACGAAGCGCGGTGTTTTCGGAACGTACACCCAGAGTCTCCTTGACTGTAGAACCCTTATCCAGGAATGTTATCAACTGGTTGAGCTGTTTCTTACCTGCGGAGAATCAGCCCACAAATGCGCGGATAGGAGAGCATTTGCATACCATGTTGGGCAAAATCGGAAAATGTCGTGCCAGAAGTCGATGGTGAACGGTTACGCGCCACATGCGTAGTCCCCGAAGGCCTTCGATCAAGGGGTCGGAGAGGTTGAGGTGCAGTTACGGTGGGTCTTGAGGGCAAGACAGGATTTGAGCGAGAATTGGGCATAGAGGTCCCACCCGTTTCACTGTACGGCGCACTCGAAGGAGGCTGAGAGGGAGTGGATGCAGCTGCAAGCTTGTAATCCTGATTATGGGTGAGCTAGATGAGCGAGGTGGGAGTGGAACACTCCACCTCCACTTCTTGACACTTCTTAAGGTAAGTGCGCTTCAACTTCGGTACGGTGTTCTCTGCAAAATCCGAATACGCAGAATTGGATTCCTTGAGGTCTTCCTTGATGCGTTTACGTGTGCGTTCTTGGGTTTCCTAGTCCGAGAATACACTCAGCCACGGTAATCGCACAACACCCGAAAGGACGCACCTTTAGTGCCATCAAGCTGCTGACAGCATCCGAAGTGAGGGATGCAAGGAATGCTTGTCTCGTTTGTGCTTCTGTTGGACGCGAATTAACGCTGTCAGGTTTGGATGCTGTCGGGAAGGGCAGACCTCTTTCTACATTGTCCCTGACTTCGCCCCACGCCCGGCGAACTGTACTCATATCTGTGCGATCATCCAGAAATGCATCAATGGACTTTGTTTTCCGATGCAACTTGAGTAGAGATTCGACACTATCAAAGACGCGTCACGATTCGCAGAGAGATATAGTCCGAGACCCGCTCACTAAATTTCCTCTATACGCTTCCTGACGGACTCGCGTTATCTCGAGGAGTATCATTACATTAGTCACGACGCTACATACCTTTCCTGGTAAAAGCTGAGGAATGAGTCTGTGAGCACCTTGAGATGGTGTTCAAACAATGGTAAAGGGCCAAACTGGAGCGATGGTTCTGATATTGATGACCTGGGCTGTAGCACAGATTCGAAAGGGTCTGCCGTTGCCTGTGTCGACATTGAGGCTGGAATGACGCTGATCAACTTACGCCATCTTCCTGACCGACTTGCACCGACTTTTCAAACAAGTACATACAATGTCCCCACCGAGGACCCCGAGAACTCTGTTCTTAAGATTGTAAACACTATCTAACTTTTACAGGCCCAATTTCTTTTCCATTTCCGAGTGAAGGTTCTGAGGAAATCCTTGCTCCATTCCTGACGCAAGTATCAGCAGCGTCGACCAGGTGAAAATGGCGGACCAACCGAGGAAAAAGTCTGCGGGATCCAGGGTCTCGTCCCTGCCCATCAAGATATCGAGGTGTAGGTTACTCCGTCCCATGCCTGGCATATGTGGAGTCTGCGAATACCCCGAGCCGTCAGCACGGAGATAGCGTCATGATCAAGCGAGCTTACAGCGGCGACGATCTTGCGTTCCATGAGTAGACGTGCCGGTGCGTGCGCCCCATACAGGTTACGCAGCATGGTCAATTTAAAGTTGTCCTGCGTCTCTTCCCACTGGGGGTGGACTCCATTGAACAACACGAAGCAGAACAGGCAAACAACCGCTTACACGTGAGAGACGACTCTCGATGTCGCCCCTTGATTTCGTTTCTGCGGCGATACTGCGTGGGCCGTATTGGAGAGTGTCATGGAGCCCGAGACTGTTGGCTTTGGCTGTCAGGGAAGCGGACTTTTGTTCTACGTGTGGCACGAGGCGCAGGGATGGTTCCTGTATTGCGAGACGGTCAGACTGAGCTAGTTGAAGGAGGATCGGGAACGTACCATGGTAGTAGTGGGATGTAGAGGAGGAAACCGACGCGCGTAATTGCGTGACAGGATTGTGACCGAGTTGTGACAATTCCCCCTCGTACTAACCCGGTTAGTACATATAAGACTAACCAAGTCATCAGCCCAGCACTCACATCTTTCCCTCCTTGACCTTGAATTCTTGTCTGTTTGCACGATTCAGAGTCCTAGCCCAACTCGACGAACATCTCCGTCTCGACTCGACCTGGAAACACCCAAGTGCATCTCATGTCCACCAGACATCCACGGTCCTCTAGCATCCCAGTCCGGGGTGCAGTCCCAACTTCCCCCACTCGACACATAGAATCCGTAATCTCCATACCCTTCTCCACTAGCCCCACCCAGCCTCGCCCCCGCATAGCGAGCCAGGGATGGCCTCCACGCAACTCCCCCGGAGCTATAGGCATTCCGCACGGTGTCCGTGGAAGCAGCTCTATCACCTCCAGTCCCCCCACTCGACCCACCTCCCGTTCTTTCACTCACTCCTCAGTTCTATCCGGGAGGGGTAGCGCATCCCCTTACACCATTTACGAACCTCGTGTGATCAGGGCTGACTCGACTCGCACGGCTGATACAATATGCCCCCATAATTCGTCTGCGTCATCTAGCTCGCCAACCCGTACGAGGCGGCCAAGTTCCGCTAGCGTTAGACCGCGCAATGCGCAACGGCCCTCCGTCACGCACATCCCTGCTCCCACAGAAACAGTTCCGTTTCCTCGTCCAGCCTATCTGGAACATTCCGCGCTTCGGCATTTATTGCAGACAGAATTATCGTCATTGATTTCTCCCCGTAAAGCAGATCCGATCGTGAGACGAGATTCCATGGGTGGAAGACGAGTGCAACGGTCACCATCGTATGATAGCGACGAAGATGACATGAGCCCTCCCCGCGAGGTTCGGAAAAGCACGCCATCTCCTATGCCTGTATCGCCACCAACCTTGTTGCTTCCCGCGCGCTGGTGCGACGAATACAGAAGCCCGCATCTCAGCGTGTGCGGAGATGGCCGAGAACTAATATATCAAGGTGAGCTACTACCTGATCTTTGTTCCTAGAAGTGACTTAGCCCACAGGAGCATCTGGAGGCTCCGATAAAGATGCGGCAACGGCCCGTACCGCTGTTCCCGTGCCACCCGCTTGCGGAATATTCTACTACGAAGTAGAGATTACTAGCAAAGCTTCGAAGAGGTATGTTCACCTCGTTCTCCGCTGTGCGCTCGTTCTGATGCTCGTCACTTAGTCGCATAAGCGTTGGGTTCGTCATTCCTTTGCTAATAGTTGTGGAATCAATGACACGTAGCTCCCAGATTTATCACTCGTGACGTCAAAGTATCGCGACTTCCAGGGTGGGAGAAGAATTCATGGGGATATCACGGAGAAAGTGGTACCATATGTTCCGGAGACAAGAACGGGTTACCTTTTGGAACCACGTTTGGGGGTACGCGCGGTGCCAGTTCGCGAACAATTGAATAGCTTCTAACCCTGTTTATTCTAGTGGGTGATATCGTTGGTTGCGGTATCGACTTCACGCAGAATAAGATATTCTACACCAAGAACGGCTCTCTTCTCGGTATGCTCAACCTAAATCTGGCGGCTGTCGTGACCAACAAATATCCCTAGGCACAGCGTTTGAAAACGTTGGTAAAGATTGTGACGTTTTCCCGGCTATCGGACTCTGCTATACTAACGAATCTATCCACGCCAACTTTGGACAAGAGATCTTCAAGTACGACATAGAAGACCACGTGCTTCAGCAACGTAATCATACGTGGGCCAAGATTCAATCTACCCCCTTGACATGGCCCGCGGAGAGGCTGCGGTCGCATGACATACGTGGTCCTGGTAATATGGCTGATTCCGTTGCCGATCCGAGTGACAAGATTCCGCTCAATGAGCTTGTCTTGTCTTATCTCTCGCATCACGGTTACGCACGTACGGCACGTGCGTTTGAGTCCCAATGCCACGCGCGTGGCGGGCTCTCTGCTCGTGCACCGTCTGTCACATCTGCACCAGAACTCACGACGGTTACGCCAACATTTACGGATGACTATGTCATGGACATGGACATTGGCGATGGTCCTCCGACCGTTTCTGCACCAAGGCCAGCTGTTTTAACCCCGATCCCCTTTGACGACATCGAGCTCCGCACTCACATTATCCAATCCGTCGTCGCTGGGGATGTGGACACCGCACTAACGGCGACCCGCAAACACTTCCCGCTGGTGCTCCAGGCAGATGCAGGGCTTATGCTATTTAAGCTTCGGTGCAGGAAATTTGTCGAGCTCGTGCTGGAGGCAGCGGAATTGAAGAAGAAAATGACAGCAGAAGAGAGTGAGATGAACGTGGAGAGTTGTGGACCTGTATCCAGGTCTGTATCTGGGTCGGTCCTGGAGTCTGTGAGTGAGGACACAGCGGGTAGTGATGGAGAGGTGATGGTAGACGGGGTGGGCATGGACATTGATGATGGTGAGGCAGAGGTTGATACGCCAGACGTGAGCGGGCGCACAGAGATGGGCATGCTCACGGGCAGTGCACCAATTGCCATTGGGCCAAGTCGTAAGCGCTCTGTCGTGTCGCTCTGTTCCACAAGCAGCTGGGCCGGTGCAACGGCTGCCCAGTATGGATCTGCCCTCGAGAGGGCCGTTGCGTACGGGCAGGAGTTGGAGTCCGATTACAAGAATCGCGCGGAAGTCCGCGCGATATTCAAGCGGACGTCGGTGATCATGGCCTATGACGATCCGTTAGAGGCTGGGGGAGATGCAGCCGAGGTTGCGGGGCAGGCTGCGAGGGTGGCCCTTGCTACTGAACTCAATCAAGCTATTCTGCGTAAGGCGAGTCCTTTGAGTGTGGCAAGGAGGACTGACGTCTTGTATAGAATCCCAGGGACGTCCAGCACAACCTTTGCTTGATCGGCTGTACCGCCAAACTACGGTATGCCTTACCCAGCTAGCGTTGATGGGCAACGGTGCTGCAGCTTTTGCCGACATGTCCAAGGAATTTCTGGATGCTTAGCGATGATCGTCGTTGGCATTCGCTTGGTTTTTTGGTAGTCATTTGTTAATGAGGTTGACATCGTCGCAGTACAAGTGAGGACGCTGTAATGTTCTGTAATCTGTATCATTGTGAGCAAAGACCCCACTTCTCCAGAACATGTTCAGTATTCCTGGCCCCTGAAAGGCATGGATACGTGTTACATCTGTAATTACAGTCTAGTGTGTATATAATAAGGATACAGGGATAGGAAAACGACAAAGGTGGGGATTGATGTGGGGTACTTGCGATTGTGCGTTACAGAATTGTCACCATGAATATTATGCGACAGTGAAGGATTCTCCGCATCCACAAGCATCCTTGATATTAGGATTATTGAAAACAAACTTGGAGCTGTTAGGGAATGTGTTATGAACACGTTCGGCCCGTCGCGAAAATAAGGAATCATTTACCTCAGCACATCCTCTTTCCAGTCCATTTCGCTGCCAATGATGGAGAACAACGCTTTGCTGTCTATGAGCACCCGCACGCCGTCTTGTTGGACGACTTCGTCGAATTTCTCGGGCTTGTCGACGTAGTCTAGGTGATAGGAAAGTCCAGCGCAGCCCTTGTTCCGTACCCCAATACGTATGAGTTGAGGTGTCGGGCCATTGAGGAGAGCGCGGAGTCGCAACACGGCTTCGGGTGTCTATCTCGGCCAAACAATGTTTCACGATCAGCACGATGCGGTTGGAATGAGATGCGGAAAGCAAGACGCACGATGGACAAGGCTGCCTTGGAGGACCGGATAGTTGGTCTTGGCCGCGGGGCTTTTGGGACTGGTGGAGGGCGTGCGGCGACCTGGGGGGATGCGACGTCGGCTGAGACGGCTTCGCCGGTGGGCACGACGACGGGTGGGGCGTCATTGAAGGGAGAGGGTTGTTGTCTCGTATCTGGTGTGGAGGGTGTGTGGGAATGGGGGCGGGAGAGTGCGGACATCATGGCATGGCGATGGCAGGTCAAGGCGAGTGGAGAGCGTCGAGTATTTGAGAGGGACGAACGGGCGAGCGAGGACAACATGGTCGGTGCGGGTCAACTTGGCAAGAGACATAATTTCAGGGTGACTAATCACATATTCGTCCAACGTTCATTGGCTGGTCTTTTGACACTCTCTGTTTACCATGTCCACCGTGCTCGCGACGCAGGTCAGAAAGCACACCACCGCACGACCAACCAAAGCAGCCGGGCGTTACTGGAAAGGAAAGGCCCCAAAGGGCGTAGCGGAGGTCCCATCGGACTCTGAGGAGGAAGAAGAGCAAGAACATGTACAAGAAGAGGGCGATGTTCCAATCGGTGGCGAGGGGGACTTTGTAACAGAGGAGGAGGAGGAAGAGGAGGAAGAGGAGGAAGAGTCACTGCCAACACGGTCAACTCAGGCAAAGTCTGCGCGCGCGCTCAATGTCTCGCTCAAAGACGTCAGCATCTCTCTAGATGGCAAAGTCATCGTGGCTGGTCGCGAGGAGTCTGGCAGAACACTCATGGAGGAAGGTATGTCACGGGATGTATATACCCCGCTCTCTTTTCTCACCAGTCATGTCGTGTAGAAGAGTCGGAAGAGCTTGAGGAGGCACAGGCTCGAGGAGAGGAGGACGAGGAGGAGGAGGCGAGCTTTCGCGCATACACTTGTAGTTTATGGCTAACCATGTTACTTAGTCGAGCGAAGACGAGTCTGAAGAAGAAGAAAAGCCCAAACCACTCTTCAGACCTGTATATGTCCCCAAGTATGCTGCTGCTCACTCGGAGACCCCTCGCTTGTTAACGCTAGGTATGCTACAGACGCGGACGCGCGACCATAGCCGAAAGAGATGTGATCGTTCAAGAAGCGGCAGAGATGCAACGACAAAAAGAACTTGCTGCTGAACAGCGCAAGAAAGAAAGTCATGATCTGGTCGCCGAAAGTATCAGAAGAGAGCTGGCGGAAAGTACGTCTTTTATGCTGAAATCCCCGCGAGATAACTAACAACATGTGTAGAGGAGAAAGAGGACGTAGTTCAGGATGTAGATGATACCGATGGGCTCGACCCCGATGTAGAGTTCGAGGCGTGGCGTTTCAGAGAGCTCGCGAGAATCAAGAGGGAGAAAGAGGAAGAGCTCCGGCGTGAGGAAGAGCGAGAGGAGATTGAACGGAGACGCGCGCTCCCGGAGGAACAGCGATTGAAGGAAGATCTGGAGCGTGCCAACAAACTCAGAGAGGAAAAACCAAAGGGCCAACAGAAGTTCCTCCAGAAGTATTGGCACAAAGGGGCCTTCCATCAGGTGAGTAACTGCGGACGCATAATGAGAAGCCATATACAATGATTGGTGCATTCACAGGATGACGAAGTCCTCAAAAGGCACGATTACACCAAAGCAACGGACTCCGTAATCGATGTATCGCTTTTGCCAAAAGTGATGCAGGTCAAGAACTTCGGAAAGCGCAGCAGAACCAAATATACACACCTGCTAGATCAAGATACTACTGTGGGAAACGGTGGTTTTGGAGGTGCAGGTCCTGTCAAGTCAGGTGGTCGTTCCACGGCAAGTGGGGGCTGCTTCCTGTGTGGCGGGCCGCATCTTAAGAAAGGTAGATCACACAAACTCACCATGCTTGTCCGTTTACTCAGAGGCTCTCTTAAGACTGTCCTCAAAATACTGGCCTTCCTCCTGCAGGAGGGTCCACAGCATCTGGAGCTCAATATGCGGCAGCAAGTAAGCAGGGTGGTAGGAATTCGTGGCGTGATGGGGGGACTGTAGTTCGGCGGGACGAGCGAGATCGTCGGTCTCCCAATCTGGATAGACCGCGGCACCTAGATAATGAACGTGAAGGATGGCGAAGGAGGGACCGCGGCTATCGCGATTCACGAACTGGCAAACCACGCCCACATTCGCGCTCTCGTTCACCGCATCGAGATAAACGGTCAGCTGTGGATTACGATCGAGACAACTACAGGGACAAGCGTCGTCGTGTAGATTAAATGTAAGTCCGCTTTCACCTATTTGCGTGATTTGCTGTAAAGGCTTGTGGAAGATCACCTATTTATGGCATGTACAGTCGCAGATAACCGCATTCGACCCACAATTCCTATTTCATGCGGGTGGGCTTACTAGTTGCTGTGTCAGTGTGCGACGCATCAATTGTTATCGATGAGCGATTAAAGTCCATGGATTCGGGGTCTCCTCCGTCCCTGCTAAAAGCACCTTTTTTGAGCCCGGCTGTTATAAGCCCAGTTGACAGACTCACTCTACAGGACCTGTCACGATTGCAACACGGTGAGCAATCCCTCCTTGATCGATTTGCGCACTTTGAACCACGCCCCAAAGTACTGCCAGATCATGGATATTTTCATGCGCGGAGTGCCCTTGGCAGCGACAGAGGACGATGTCAAAGTCGAACTCGCCAAGATATTGCACAAGGCGCCGTTTCCGCTCCAACCTGTGTTGAATTTTGAGGTTACTCTTTTCAAGAAATATAATGTACGCGGCAAGATTGGCATTCTTACTCTTCCAAGCGAGAGCGCAGGACGCACCTTCCTCAATTCCTACGGTAGGACCGGCGTGCCAATCAAAGGTCCCACCGTGTTATTTTCCTTGAGTAACAGACCTTTGAACGAAGAGAGACTCGCGATACTCAACTCCAGATCATGGAGGGACCCCCAACAACTCAGGGAGGAGAAAGAGCGGCGCATTCGCGAGGGCAGACCCTATGCACTCAGGTCGTATGCCTTTGGTCGCTTCCTCGCCGATGGGTCGTTTTCATCCGAATTTGTCGATGAGGGATCGGCTGACATTGCTTGCGATCTTGAGCGTCGCCAGGTGCGCTTTACACTTTGCAAGCAAGGTCACCGTTCCGATTGGGACGACGATCTCGTCATGTACATGCACAACTTGATGCTGCAGCCCTCCACCACGATTGTCTCCTATCCACCAAAGGCAATCGACTCTATCACCGAGAGCCACGCAGCGGAGGAGCCTATCCTCTTTATCAAAGCCAACGCTTTCCCATTCTTTGCCATCGAGACACCCTCTTCCTCCCAGGACCGCCCTGACACCCGGCGCTCGCAGGGGCTTATCCCGGGTGTCCTGATGCCCCCAGGTTGCTTTAGTCTGGCGTGTACGTTCGTCGACGAAGGTGACAAGGATGCATTCATCTACGCAACTCAGTACAGACTCCACCTCCGTTGCGTCTCTAAACAGGCTGCCATCCACGTCCGTGAGAACATCTCGACCCATCATGGTACAGGTCCAAACCTCAACTTTCTCGGCGATCTACCTTTTCCGCTCGCGTTCGAGGTGGAGAAAGCCATCGCAAACTGGACGCTCAGTCATATGGATGCATCGTCCTTAATGGAACGGTTGAATCGCCTTTGCGACGACTACGGAGACGCGGCAGCCCCGATCTTTAGACAGTTTATCTCTCTTTTCGAAGATGAAGGGAAGAACAAGCAGCCGAGGTGCAGAGGTCAATCGAGGCGGAATCGCGCTGCACCGACGACGCGAGAGGGTCATCTCAACCACGCAGTCGAGCTTTATCTTGAAGAACAATCACGGCCGAGGGGACGACTCGCACCCGCGCTCCCCAGTCCTGCCGTTTCCTACTCTTATCACATGATCCTCACACCGACACGATACATCCTCGAAGGACCCGTCATTGATCAGTCCAATAGCGTCTTGCGCCGGTTCGGACATCACGAGTGTTTCTTGCGTGTTTCCTTCCAAGACGAGAATAGGTCGAAGCTTCGGCGAGACCTAGAGACGTCGATCACGGAATTACTCCAGACACGGTATCGCCCTGTTCTGCTCAACGGTTGTTTGGTTGCGGGAAGACGCTACGAGATGTTGGGATACTCCATGAGTGGTCTCAAGGAACATTCGCTTTGGTTTGTCACCCCGTTCCATGACGACCAAGGGAAACTATTGGACGCAAAGACGATCAGGGAAAGCCTCGTAAATGCTGTCTTGTGCCTCTGAACGCCCTCGGTCTTGCTGATGTCCCGTTCCACAGGGAGACTTCTCGCGCTTGTTATACCAACCTGCCAGGCTCGGGGCTCGTTGGTCTCAGGCGTTCTCAGCCACGGACCCCTCTATCACCCTAGCGCCAGGCGAGATCGTCCGGATTGATGATATCAGATCTCCAGCAAACAAAGTGATGACGGACGGATGCAGCCCCATCTCGACGGAACTTTCGAACGTTATTTGGAGAGAGAACCAGCGGACGAAGAAACGCCCCGCGCGGGGCAACGCACCCTCCGCCTACCAGTTCCGTCTAGGCGGTGCCAAGGGTATGGTCGTACAGGACCCCACGCTGCCAGGCAGAGTCGTCTGTCTGCGGCCTTCGCAAGTCAAGTTTGACGCGCCGGACAACCGCACGTTCGACATCCAGTCGACGTCTCTCCGACCCAAGGCCATGTTCCTGAACCGACCTCTGATCGTACTCCTGGAACACCTCGAATCGAGCAGCGAGCGCATCATCGAACTGCAGGATCGCTCGATCGACGAGGCCCAGTCTATCCGGCAATCGTCTAAAAACGCGTCCAAGGTGCTGCAGCAACACGGGATGGGCACGTCGTTCCACCTAGCATCGCTGTTCAGCAACATGTCGTCGCTGTTGAACTTGAAGATGCACGAGGAATCGGAGGATGGCTTGTACAACGACTTGATTGCCAACGCTTTACACTGCGCCGAGACGCACATCTTGCGCGAGCTCAAGTATCGCGCGCACATTGCGGTTCCGGGATCGTTCACCCTCCTTGGCGTGTCTGATGAATGGGACTGCTTAGCTGAAGGAGAGATTTATGCGACAGTTCATGACGAGAAGACGAGGGAGTACAAGAAGATCACTGGGACAGTCGGTGTCACGCGCAGCCCTCAGATTCATCCAGGCGACGTGCAGATTGTTACTGCGGTGAGAAAGAAAGAGTTGGAGCATCTGACGAACGTCGTCGTGTTCTCGTGCAGGTAGACGTGTCTGCTGTTGAATGGCGCCGGCTAACAGTGATCGATAGGGGTAACCGCCCGCTCTCTTCGTGCCTCGGGGGAGGGGACATGGACGGAGATGACTTCAATCTGATCCTTGACGTCAGTTTCTCCTTTTTGGTCACATGCTTTGTTTGCTCAAGCCTCGTAGCCGGAGCTGGTTCCGCAAAAGTCTGAGGCTCCGGGCGAGTATGTGTCACTCCCGATCAAGCAGACTGGACGCCCCTGTGGAATCGAGGACGTGGTCGAATTTATCTTCAACTACGTGAGTGGGTCACCCGATCTAGGTAGCATGTTCATGTTCTAATGGCACCTTAGATCGAGGCGGACCTTGTCGGTCACATCGCCATCAGCCATCTTCGCTTCTCTGATCTGGCAGACCCCTCTTGCGATGATTGTCTCAAGCTTGCAGAGCTCGCCTCGCAAGCTGTCGATTTCCCAAAGACAGGGACACCAGTCACCTTCCAGGACCTCCCGAAGGCGCGAAACAGGACCAGGCCCGACTTTCTCGCTCGAGAGGGGGCTGATTTGACCTCGGATAACTACTACAATAGCGCGAAACTGCTCGGAGAACTGTTCCGTCGGGTCCCGGTCAAGGACTGGATGCCGGAAGAATGGAACAGTGCTCATACGCCGTCTGGCGGGGAGGTTATTGAACGAGCTCTGGGACAGTTTAGCTTGTACGAGCTCGGGCTCAGCTTGACTGCACCGTCGGCCGAGTTGCAAGAAGAGATGAATTATTTGCTAGAGGACTATTGCGGGCGGTTGCTTGCGATCGCAACCACACATACGATCTCGAAGAACAAGGACATTTACGTGTCAGAGTCGGAGCTCGTCAGTGGGACAATTATGGCCAACTGGTCGGACCACCACCGGAGAAGGGAGGCGGTTGGTGCGATGAATTTGCAGGTGCGTGTTTGGTGCGACGGCCGATGTCGAGTCTGATGTGCGGGACAGACGCACGAGCTGGTGCGTGCTGTGAGAGCAGAGATGCGCGCGAGTCATACGGCAGGACACGAGGACGAAGAGGACGAGGACGAGTTTTTGGATGTCGAGTCTGAATGGTACGACGAGGACGAGGACGATTACTATCGGGAGACGCGGCATATTGCGGAGATGTTCAACCGGGCGTGGGCTGCGTGGTGCGCAGGAGAGAGCATGTTGAGGGAAGAATCGGCTTCGTACGGGCCGCAGAGTTTTGGATTGATTGCGTTGGGGCGGATGTTGGAACTGATGAAAACGGCGCGAGAGTTGGTATGACATCGGGTGGAAAATTCCGTACAACGTGGAGGCGCAAGATGCCGAGGATGATGATGTCATATACCAAAAGAAGTAATTTATGTGATTTCAGAAAGGGAGATTATTCCAAATGGGGAAATACACGCTTTCGATGTGACAATGCAAAGGGGTTGTTTCCCTATGAAAGAGAATCTGATATAAAACCGACTCATCGCGAAAATGAGCGCGTCGCATCACCCACCGTCATGCTCCCCTTTGACTTTGCTGCACCCACCACCTTCGATGGCCCCCTCATCCTCCCGCCAGACCAGTGGCCCGTCTTTGACGACGTCCTCGTGTGCGCCCTCTCCCCTGAGTCCTCCGAGTCCCACTCCCCATCCCCGTCCCTCGACTCTGACCCCGCCTTCCCTTCCTCTGCCGCGCTCGCAGCCATGCCCATTCCCCCCTCGCGCACCTCCCCGCGTAACAAAAACCCCGATCACATCCCCCGTCCACGCAACGCGTTCATGCTCTTCCGCTCCGCCTTTTCCGCCGCCCAAAAGGTCAGCGCCAAAGTCGAGCGCGACAACCGCCATATCACGCGCATCATCGCCCATTGCTGGAATCGTCTCTCGGATGCGGAAAAACAGGTCTGGCGCGACAAGGCGGCGGCCGAGAAAGCCCAGCATGCTGAACGCTATCCAAATTATCGGTTCAGTCCCATCGGGCGGTCAAACAAGCCCGTGAAGCGCAACGTGCGCAGGAACGGCGTCGACGACGTGAAACGGTGCGAGAAGCTCGCCGAGTTGGTCTTGGCGGGAAAGTTTGGCCAGGAATTGGAGACCGCCGTCAAGAAATTCGACAATGAGCGCCAGTCCGCAGAGCATCCTGTTGACGTGTTCACAAACGCTGAAATGCACAGGACGCGCGTAGACTGCGATCCGCGCGACTCTGAGCCCAGTGACGTCCCGCCTTTTCGCAGCCCCTTGTTGCCTCCTTCCTCGACAGCGTCGCAACAGGTACCTGACGAGAACTTTATGCCTGAAGTGAGTCACCAGAAACCATGCGATTCATGACCCAATGTAACGATTTTCCAGCCTCTCGCGCGTATCGCGACTGCAAACCACGTCGACCCAGAGACATTCTACTCTCTTACTGACGCAGGCATATCAGATTATCTGAGCTCTGTGTGGGGGCCTCCCCGTCATCAGAACTACCAGCCCAGTATCCGTGGCGGTGTATCTTGCCCGAGATCCCCTTCCCTCGATCACTACCAGTCGGTCATGCGCTTTGTGCACAGCAGTGATGCAGAACTAGAACAGTCGGTCCCGGACTTTTCTCTTTTTTCGTGGAATCAGTCGGACAGCTTCTCATACTACCACTAGCTGGACGCTTTGACTTATTGATTCACTTAACCTCCTGTTCTTAAGTACTCACCTAGCTAATCTACGCCATTACCCCTGTCACATGGCACTGTATTTTTCTTGCTTTGTATCATTTAGTACAAACAAATCTACGGCATCGCGCTTGACTGCCGAGCAAGCTGTTCAAATGCCGCCACGCCCATTTTTCCCAAAAGCGTCGCACTCCCAACGACCTTTGCACCAGCACGATGCATCCGAGTGACTGCCTCTGCGGAGGTGACACCGCCTGCGCCGATGATGACGATTTCTCGCAGGGCAGGATCAACCGACTCTGCCAACAGCTTCGAGATCGTGTACACGTTCCCGAGCGATAACGCGTGTATCGCTTCACCGGCGAGACCCCCAACACCCGATGACACTGCAAACTCGTCGGTATTAGTGCCACCGACCTGGTCTGCAAACACCAAACTGTTCCCGAGCGTATTGGTGCACGTCAAGAACGCAAACGGATTCACCGACGTGCCCGACTCTGGATCGATCTGCGAATACGCCGCGATGGCCTGCACGACGTCGGCGATTTGCGTGCTCACGACGTACGGTGGGAGCTTGATCCCGATCGCGAGACTCTTGTCCTTCCAAAAGAACTCTGCGAGGACGTCGAGGAGGGCTGCGAGAGCTGAACCGGCGGGGTCGTATGACGGGGGTGGACGGTTGGGTATGTTGGGGCAGCTCGTGTTGAGCTCGATGGCGATGCGGGATGCCCATCCTTCTTGGGCGGCGCGGAGGCCTTGGATGGCGTTGAGCATCAGACGGAGGTCGGTCGAGTATGATTCTGTGATGCTGATGATGAACGGTTTGGTGGAGTTGGGGGTGCGTTTGAGGATGGTGCGGACCCATCCGCCGGGACCGACGTAGCTGAAGAGGGGGTGAGGGGAGTAGCCGTAGGAGTTGAGGGAGGAAAGCGTGTCTTTGAGGAAGACGACCTTGATGAGGGGGGGGGGGGTGAGGGGGGGTGGCTGGGGGACGCGGGGATGGGGGGCCAGCGCGTGTGA
>JBBPMQ010000353.1:0-23890 GCA_038090375.1 Boletus rubroflammeus | reverse complement strand
TGTTTTAGAGTGTCGAGAGATTGCATAATGATGGAGAAGACAGTCAAACTGATGCGTTTGGGTCGCAGTTGCCATGTTGGAATGGTCAGTAACCATGATTATATAATTAAACTACCTAATTTGGAAACAAAAGTCACGTGATCTATCGGTTTTCCGCTCGAAAAAGGGTATCGGTTATCGGTTATCGGTTATACCGCAAACCGACTTGGGAAATCTGAAAAGGTATCGGTTATCAGAGAGTATCGGTTATGTGGGGTATCGGTTATGAGGGAGTCGACTGTACCGCTTAATTATGCAAACCGATCAATTGTATAACGCAAACCTTTCCCGAAAAAAACTACAGCAAGTATTATTCATTCATCCAAGCAAAAGGGACAATAATCAACGGTAGCTTATTCACGAGAAGTTGTGCTTGTAAACTCGACAAAATCTCTCAGAATGAGAATAACCAAGGGTATGAAGCAGGAGCCATCTATCACCTAACCCCCAGATCTGGAAGAATAGAAGAGATGAAACCTAGGTCAAGGGTGTACTAGTCTATGGGGGTTCTTCACAGCCAGCAAGGACAAGGGTAAATTAAAGCTGATTTGAATCGACATACCAATAAACGTGTAGTAGTTAGCACCATTGATATTCATAGATCAGAGCCGAGCTCGGGACGCATAGCTTTCTTTGAAATGTTAGAAAACATACACTAATTTTTTACGCGTCCGGAGCATGGAAGATATAATGCACTTACTCGGACCGTCTCGCCGATGTCCCAATCAACAACAAAAATCACGACAAACTCAAGCCGGAGCAAATGATTACAGCAAACCAGTCCGTGTCACTATCTGGATGTACATGATACTAGTATACACATATTATAGTCCAATAAGCTATCTCGTGGCATAGAATACGTCAGTAACCTAGCAAAAGGATTGTGAATCCAACAACTACCGCCCCCGGGCCGTTGCCTGGCCCTTACAACGGTGAGATCCATGACGAAAACACGAACGAGATTGGGGAGTGCCCTAGTGAAGGAGACTTGGGAATATCGCTGAGAGACAAAGGGAAGTCACATCGCGAAGGAGACTTCAGATCGAACCACGGACTCCTGGGTTGGCAGTACAGTGCGACGACTTCCGATCCATTCTCAAATTTCACCTCCTCGTCTTCACGATCTGAATCGCTCTCGTTGACGATGACAATTTGGTATGCGGCGGACTCATCATCATCACGTGTTTTATCATCTGGGGTCTCAACTGCGGAGTCGTGAACTGCCTCAGCATCTGAGACTTGAACGTGGAGTTCGGGAACGGCGTCCACGGAAATAAAACCATTGGTCGTGAAATCCGGATCTTTCTCGAGGACATGGACCTCGGAAGTGCCATCTTTGACGACGGTATCTGGGCTGGAGTCCGTACTGCCATCCTCCCCGTCATTGTCGTGACCCAGAATCTCCGTGGCAAGGACCTGGGCTGTAACTTCTTCTTCGAACAGATGCGTCATCTCTTCCTCATACGCGTGCTCGGATTGTAACCACATGTGAAGGCGGACCAAGGTGATGGAGTTGAGCCCCGAATAGAGGAGAGGGATATCCTTCGGGACGGCCTCGGATGACTTGGACAACTTCGTAATCTCAGCGGCAATTTCCTCGGCAAGGATATCAACATCCAACTCGTCGATCTCTTCCTGCAAGATTTCGGTGGCGAGGACTTGAGCCGTGACTTCCTCCTCAAACAAATGTGTCGTCTCCTCCGCGTACTCGTGTTCGGACTGCAACCACATGTAGAGGCGAACTACGGTGAGGGAGTTGAGACCTGAATAGAGGAGTGGCATGTCCGTCGGGACAGTCTCCAAAGACTTGGATAACCTGGTGATCTCGGCTGCAATCTCCTTAGCGAGGGCATCAACCTTGGAGGCAGGAGAAATGAACGCGGGGAGCTCGGCGGATAGGCCAGACGAAAGAGACTCCGTGGAATCAGCCATTTTCTGAAGCATGGCAAGGTCGATCTTGTATGATGCATTGAACGGCATCTCCGTAATACAGCGCACGGAACTGATGACCATCGCAAGACCATCGTTGTGGGAAACACGCAGGCAATCACGAGCGTGTTTGAGGATGAATAAGGCGTCGGTAGTCTCAGTGTTGGCAAAAAGAACGATCTTCTCGGTTGTACATGACTTCACGAGCTTGAAACTGGTGACATGGAGCGACTTGTCAGCGAAGGCAGGAGCCAGTGCGCGCTCGACGTGATCCAGATCAATGAATAACCCATTGATCTTGACGTTGCGCGAACTACGACCGCGGATAGTGATGGTGCCGTCGGCCTCCATACAACCAATGTCGTCCGTGTAGAGAAGTATATCATCTCCACTCCATGGGCGGAACATATGATGAGATGCTTCTTCGTTGGCCAAGTAGTGGGTTGCGCTCTGGCGCGTAATGAATGCGACGATGCCAGTAGCGCCATCTTCTGTTTTGGGGATGACAGAATGTGACTGATCAAGGAGGACGAGGTCTGTACAACCCTGCGTAGGCCCAAACGAAATTACAGACGGCATAGGATTGGTTGGACGAATGAACATCTGCGAGATTCCCGCAAAGCCGACCTCGGAGCACTAGCCGGATCATGAGAAAATGTTGGAAATCGACCTCGCTAAAGAACTCACAGCATAATTGCACGCAATTGTCGCACTTGGAAAAATAATGCGTGCCAACTCGAGATCACGAATGCTGAGAGATTCACCGCCGATGACCATCCAGTATACACGCTTGAAACCGCTTGGCAGCTGAGATCCACCAGACCGCATTTGAGCGAAGTCGGCGAAAGCACGGAAGACACTTGGTGTAAAGTGGGCTCGAAGCAACTGAGAGTTGCGTATCGATTCAAGCTCCTCGTACAGGGCATCGCATTGATCTGCCACGGAAGTGGACGGATCGAGATACAACGTTGTCTGATTGAACATGAAGCGACGAATCTCGAAAAGCGGACGCAAGAACGTCTATTTGAATTCGCACGTTGCGTTAGCAACCCAGTTCGGTCGATATTTAAAAACGCTGACCGTTCCACCGCGAAGCCATTGGCCATCCGTGGGCTGGAGGATAGTAGAAGACTCCTCTGAAAGTACTTCCAAACTCCTGCGCATAGGATAAACAATGCTCTTGGGCACCCCAGTGCTTCCGCTAGTTGGGCTGATGGAACAAATCAAGGGAACTACGTCGACCGCTTCCGAGGGCGAAGGAGGAGCCACATGGCTCGGAGGCTGATGGAACTCGACGAGGCTGAAAGTCGAGACAGCACGGACCCCCGACATAACCGATGGTTCTGAAGAACCAAACAAGATGAGGTGCACATCTGTACGCTCAAGGACGACCTGGAGGACCTCGGGTGTCCACTTTGAGGAAAGAAAGACAACGGTGCGGCCAGAGAGCCAGATCGCGTGAGCCGCAGCAACGTAGTCAATTTCGAGGCTGAGGCGAAAGTTAATTCACTATTTATTAAGAGTGACCACCAAACTCACCCCATGTGAAGGCCGATTGCGTTCCCGGCATCACCAAGACCAGTAATTTTGTCAGCGATCTGCCTGACACGAGCCCAGAGGGCGGCGTATGACCACTCATGTTCTCCACTCTTGACCGCAGCCTTGAATGGGTACTGCTTGGCAACCTGCAGAAGAGCCTCCGTGGGAGTAACATATAAACCAGACATTGTAGCTTGAATTTTGAATAAAATGAACGTGAATCAATGCAACAATATAATCACGGGTACCTGCCCGGAACAAAGAGAACGAAGAAGAAAAACGAAGGGAAGTCAACCAGGAGCTCGACCCTGGATCATCTCTGGTATTTCTTATATTGCAGATAGGCTGGGTGCTGAGCTCCGGTGTTTCCGAGTGGGGATGATGGTTGAGAAGGTGCACGATGCTACGTCGCCTACGCGATCAGCGCACGTTTTACATAACCATAGTGCGTTGCATGGTGCCCATCTTCTCCGCCGGAAAAGCTAACCCCAACCATACTCTTAGACTGACCTGAAAACAGTTGCTCGATAGGTGTGATTCGTCAGTTCGGTCTGAAAATATTAGCTATCGTCCTCAGACAGTCCCCGTATCTCCATGCGATGACACGGGCCCGAAGATGTGAAGAAAAGGGTGAGGCATTGCTGAGCGTGACGGTCACAACTTGACACTGATTTTGAAACAGTTCCGACTCTGATCCGAACACTGTGCACATACCACTCATCATGCAACGCACTGTGCAGGCACGACCCGACTTGACAGGATCTCCAAGTGGAATGTGATGCTGTATACCGGTCAGCATATCAGCCATGATTGCAGAGCCTCCCAGATATCACACCCTTGCGCTCACCGAAAACGATTCACTCACAACATCGAATGTACTCAGTTGCGGAAGACTCACGCGGAAACCCACTCTTGATCACCAACCGGCGGACGTAGACAACGGGGTACAGATCGTCGCTTATCCGGGCGAGTAAGGAATCGAGATACTGGTTACATCTCTTGACACGTAGCCATGCCATGCGGTGGCTTTTTCCATCTCAAGCGCTCGGGTGTGATGGTGATGCAAGGGGAAAAGGCGATGCATCCCAAGAAAGCCATGTCAGGAATACGACCAAGTGGAGCAACGCCTTATAATAGGGAGCCTCCGCGTTTGCTTGCGAAACTTCAAGGCGAGTGATGTTTAACAAGCGAGAGAATTAATACTTTTCCGCCCAAATGAATATTGATGTGCGTTTTGGCTGTCGCCAATACAGCGGTGCAAGTGAGCGTGTGGTGTAGTAACTAAATGTGGGTATGTCCACCCCCGCCCTTCGCGTGCTGTGACAGCACAAAATGAGCTCGCTTGTTTTGGTAGGTACGGGATCTGGAGGCTTTAAATAAACCGAGCAACACATGCCCCGCTTCGAGTTTACAGCTGTTTGCAAATCTCTGGAAAACGCATCGAAAAAAGTCGCGCCTCGGAGACAGCCGGGCAAGGACCCCGGGCGTGCCTGAGTGTGTACTGAGTAAGCTGTATGACACGTCTCGTCCTCGCTCTCTCCCTCGCGCGCTCACCCTCGTCTAGCCCTCGTCGCTCCTTCGCTCTCGCCTTCATCATGTCCTTGCCCTTGCCCTTGTCTCACTGTTGCTCCCTTGCCCTTGCCCTCACCCTTGCTTGGAGGGTGCACATTGCTCACAATCCACAATCCAGATCCATCCTCTCTTCCTGGTTTGACTGTGAGTTGGCATGAGATGTAGACAGTGGTACAGCTAGGCAGACAGCATGCACTTGTTCAGAATCACATTCTACAATATACTGGTTTCTTTGTCTTTGTAGTAATTGCCAGGTTATTATTGCTTGTCTACTTGAATGGATATAGTCTAAGTACACAAGATTTTGAATAGTACTTTGTCATATAGACAAGTGTGAGATGTACTACAGAGTGCTATGGGGACTACAGACTTGGAGGAATGTGGGTTACTACAGCATCTTTTTATTTTTTTGAGTGATCAGGGCGAGGGTGAGCGCGTGAGGGAGAGAGCGAGGACGAGACGTGTCACACAGCTTACTCAGTACACACTCAGGCACGCCCGGGGTCATTGCCCGGCTGTCTCCGAGGCGCGACTTTTTTCGATGCGCTTTCCACAGAGATTTGCAAACAGCTGTAACTTGATAATGGCATCACATAGGATCTAATGAGGTGATCAGTGAAACAAGTAGAAACTGCGTGATTATCACCTTCCTACCACAAGCTGGGATAATCAACAGCATATCATCAGGCTCCATACATGTGTGTCCTACTCATCCGACTCATCACCACTACAACAAAGTGCGATGGGGCACCGGCAACATGGTTTTAGCGCAGCAACGAAACGACGCTCAGTTGTCTTCCTTGCGATCCAATCATAAGCGCTGTGGTAGAGTCGTCAAGTGAGGATGTCGATGCCATGCCACGAGTACAGAAATAAATAGGCGTCGACTCTCGTTGTACGTACATAGCATCTGCGAAGACGCTATGCAACGTTATCGCTTGACTATCCCAATTGTGCGCTTTTCAGAATGCTGACGCCTGCCTACCGACGGTTTGATCGGTCTACCGTTGCGAGTGCGCAACCGTGGAGAGGGCAGTGGCACTCGCGACTGCTTTCTCCTACAGCTAAAGGCCTGACCAGTGCACTGATGGCCCGTACTTCTGTTGTAAGTGCAGATGGATGATGCGCCAGCTGATGGCCGAGCCTCCGATAATCCCAGGAAGCAGGGCGGACTACAACAGCCGAGAATCAGGTGGCACTAGCAGCAAGCGTCTGCTAACAATATACAAGTACATCGGATCAACGGATCAATAATTGGTACGTTGGACATGACACTTTCGAATAAGTATCCAAGCCATGGCACACAATGCACAGTTAACTCTCCGGAGACGTCACCCTCAAGGTGATGAGTTCATGTCCGGAATATTGTGATGTGTGGTCTAGTACAAACATCCACGACGCGTGTATTTTCGGACGTTATTCTGCTTTCATGACACTCTCAATGCGCTTCTCTTGAACTCTCTTCTTGAGATCAACCCAAATTGGGAAGCCAAAGATGAACGTTGTATAAAGATATGCACCCTGTTGTGACGAACAGTTCACGTCAGCGCGGCGAGGGAGGAACATGACTACACCAGCTCACTGTGACGAATGTTCCCCTGACGTAGTGTCTACAAAGATACCACGTATAAAGAATTTCAAAACCATGTATGGCGGCAGTGATTTGGGCGATGCTCCTCATAGATGGCTGGAAGCCAACCACGCTCAAAATTGTATGCGCAGGCATGAACACAATGTCGGTAATGTTAGCTGGTATGAGCGGCAAAGAAGTTCCCTGGGGTGGCGCCAGACTAAAATATGCTGCGCCGAGAAGGAAGGACAGGATGAATGTGACGGCACTGGATGGCAAGCGGAACGACGTTATTTTTGGGGATTTAAGCTGAAATTCCAGCGGAAGACACAACGAACCAAGTAAATATCTAGATGGGTGAGAAGATATGATATATGGACACACCATCCCGAGCGCTTCTTGCGCGTCAGCTTTCATGGCAAGTAATCTCGGCTTGACATCATCATAACCAGCAAGTGGTGGGTCAAATTTGACGTGGACAGAGCCAGCACCGCCGCTCTTGAGCGAGTACGAGAGGTTCATGCCCTGTGACACGATGACGTGTTCATACGGATTTGATTCCGGGACCAGGGATGTGTTGCAACTTACCTTACAGTCGATAGACTTCATCTTAGCGGAACTCACATTCCCGGGAACTTTGCCAAAGTGTTTGGTATATGCGACCAGCGTATCTGGATGGTTCGTCATGTACATGCAGAGGAAGGTGGACTTGGAAGCTACTGGATCAGACATGGTGCGTCTCGTGCAGAACTGTGAACAAGAATGGGATGTCAGTAGTATGCAATGACCTTGCTAGTGAGCTGTGATTATTAGAATGGGATGGAAACGTGGACTGTTGCAGCTTGAAACGCCAGTACGGCTGTGACCCAGAGTTCCCACGCAACGGTCCCATGACATCATCCTCTGTACAGTCCGTCAACTACCTGAGCCCCGTGCGAAAAATCCAACAATCCCGGTCAACGATACTACGGGGAGACCGTCCCCCACTTAGGTATCGCCATCTACTCGGAAAAGTATCGTCCAGTTCGTCCAGTCGCCACACCATTCCAGTTTCCAGACATTGTTGCTCAGGAAGACATTTGTTGTCGACGTTAGGCTGTCCGAGAAGAAAGGAACATAGTCTGGTCGGTGGGGAACAGGACATGCTCACGGGACTGAGCCAGACGAAATTAGTATTTCTAAAGGCGAGTAGACCACGTGGCGCGATGAGTGCGGCGAGAAGATGGTGGTCGAACATAAACGTAATTATCGCACGCGGTCGAGAACCAGACGTTCTCGGTAATAATCCCAGTTGCCGTTCAATTGCTACGAACTGCTAACCGCACCGGAACCAGACTCCTGCGCAATCGTGAGGGTGATACGAGGTTCGACGGCCCATTCGTGAGTGCACCTTTGTTCAAATGCGTAAACGGAGTACCGGACCGTTCCTCCCGTGGTTCCTGCTAGTCCGTTTGTACTGCGATGCATCGCGACTCGGAGAAGGAAGAATATAGTTGATGGAGTGACTGGACCGCGACGTCGGAATCCAACGCTTCTGTTAGTCCGAAATAGCCTCGGATTCCCTGAGTGAGTCGCGAGTAAGTATCGTATCTTTAACCGAGGTGAAGTTGATGTCGGGCAACTTAGTCACAGCGACTCATTCACTCCAAGACACAAGGCTAGCTTGAGTGTGGAACATTCTTTTGCCCCTCGTCTTCCGGTCATTCGCCAACTGGCGAATGATTGGCATTTGAATTGGCATTGGACTGAGAGTTGTGACCTTGGTGATACGGTACTAGGAATACTTGTGTTCGAACTAGTACTAGTACGTGCCAAGCAATGAACACGGTTAGGCTGCGCACTGACGTGTAGATCGTGAGATCCCATGTTAATCACCACTCTGACAGGCGACCACTGTTGAATTGTTGGGGTTGTTGCGCCCCTTGAAAGCTTGACGAATCAACTACATGAAAGAACCGGAATCGACGACCAACCTCGGTGACGAGCCTAGCGGACTACGAAGTTCGAACTCACTTTTTTTTTCCAGGTGTAAGTAATCACTGTAACCAAGTTCAACCCCATCCCCCCCACCTACCAACATTTAATGTCCAGTTTCTCGAGATCAAGGGGTTCACGAATCACAGCTGATCCATGATCAGGCTCTGTTTGCGCTTAAAAAAGCGACGGCTCGGCACCGAATTTGAGCACCTTACAACTCTTGATTTATTCTGTGAAAACGGCCGGTCAGAATGCCACGGCGCTACAGTCGAGATCATCATTATCGATGCGTGCAGATCGGGCTCGACGTGCGTCAGCCACGAAGGCAGCGGAATTACTTGCATGGGTATAATTGCGCAAGATTCCATTTTAATGATATACTCTTCGCGACTAAAGACTGGATTGCCCATGAACGTTTGGACGGTAGCTGCGCAAAATATTCACGCCGGCGGAAACAAACAACAAAGGTTTGCATGCTGTGAGTCCAAGCCTAGGAACCCCCCCCCTATCGACCCAATATTTCAAAAACAGGACCGTGTCAATGTGACCTTACAGGTAGGCTGTGGCGAAATATACCTCCATTCGTGCAATTCGGCGAACGAGGTGGCACCGTCGTCCTTATTCAAATTCATCCGCGAATGGCCCCTGTTGGTAAGCCGATAAGATTTGCTTGCTCGGATGACAGCGGAACGGGAGGAACATCCTTGCATTTATTATTCCCCGTCCCGAAGAGCAGATTGAACGGTGATAATATGATACGTATTACGCTATGAGTTCCGGCCGGAATGCTTCGGGGGTACTGTGTTTAGCAACTTATCCTCGGTCAAACAAGAAACTGTAGCCGAGATGAACAGCCCGCGCGACCACACTGAAGGTTTTTGGCGCAGATACTCGTTGAAAAAGAGGAAATCGTTGAGCGAGAAAAGTGGATGTCATGACGTGGGTAATTCTCCAATGGCAACAATATATGGGCGCCCCGCGAGTCCACTATGATTCAGGCACCGAGGGCTTGTTCGCCTTGCCACCGATTTAGTTTCATATATGAACTGGCCGAACTGGCTAAGCGGAAATTGGGTCATAGCCTTCTGAATTAACCCACGTAAGATGGGCCGCATTTCCTTCTAGCCTCCATACTAGTGTAGTCCGAGGCACCAGTATTGTTTCGAATACATCAATTTAGACTGTGCTTTAGCCAACAATATTGCCGTGGGATTCCAGAACCGTGGATAAGGGTCGCCGTATACTAGTTTTACCGGTGGAGGACAGTGTTTCCTCCATGATTTGTGCCTCCAGTCACCCCACAATGTTCTACTGCATGTATACTACACACACTTTCAGAGTACGTGGTCACCTGTTTCCTGACCTATTGATGGTGAACGTGAATAAATGTGATTAGTCTTTTTTTCGGAGGCTAAATGCAAATGCACAAATGTCGACTGCTACTCAACGAGACATCGTGACCTCAGTACCTAATCTCACGGAGATTCTCCTTGTCTTATTGTTACCGAGCGCGTAAATACATGATCCAGAGGAGCGCCGAAATAGAATGTAAGTTCAAGCGCCGCCAGCGGCTGCGGTGCAACCTGAAAAGGGGACACCGCCGTCAGTGTAGTAGGTTGGGTGATTGTTAGTACGCCGGCACAGCCAAAGGCGGAGCCATTAGCCAATCTCGACGTATGCATATGGTACGCACGCACTTCCCCGTGGAGTGACAGCCTTGGGAATGTTAGTCTCTCTTTCGGTTGTCACCTGTGCTTCTCTTCCTGCGATCACATGCCAGAGCACTGGCATACGAACCGACATTAATGGAAGGAAAGTCACGATAATGATCTAGCTGCGTCGCCACCTGAGGTCAGTGAATTTGTGACTCCAGCGTCTTGGGTCCAAGGGTTCAAACGTTCATACCTGGCATCGTAATGGTAAGTTATCGATAGGCTCGGCGATGTGCCACTATCGCCAGTCGGATTTGTACGTTACAGCGAATCTCGCTTCTTTTGTGGTCGTCCAAGAGTTTTGATCGTATTATGTGTCCTATTTGTGGAGCAAGTGAGAAACGGGGAAAGGAGATTACCGAGCGCTGGAAATACTGATTGGGAAAGCATTGTCAAAAGAAGTTGGCACGATGGCCCCCCCCCCCCCCCCAAAAAAAAAAAGTCCGTTTCGAGTCCAGGAATCGAGGTACTGAACAATTTGCCTGAGGGCATGCCATATGGCTGCTGACCAATCCCTTCTGTTTGACTTGTTATTTTGCTCCAGAGTGCTGACGAGGTAGAACGAAGTCGATGGATATGGACAAGCTTATCGGGGCAGTCCTGTATCGTGGTCGGCTGTCAGCCTGGAGCAAGGTCGGCGCCGAGAATGAGCGATGTCGGTGAGAAGGTCCGGAGCATGTAGGTGAACTTTGAATATGCATCTCCGACTGAAAATGCTCAATTTGGCAGATACGTGTTCACCTACTCCTTGGCATTGTCGAAAAAAAGGGATAGATCAACGAACAAACGGTGCCCCAGACGACGAGCTCGAGCAGACGACGGCCCTTGTGTGAAGAAGACAAGCCCCCGTCTCGACTCCCGAGACATTCAAACTCCGAATGTCTCTAATTTTAGAGGCGATACCGGGGTTCTGAAATGGGCAGTAATGAACTCAACTGAAGATGAAAGAAGTCAGTCCGCCGCCGTGGTTGTGAGAAGGAGGCGACTACTCGCCGCTTGAAACTTCGGGTGCTGACTTCTATGCATAGCCCCGCTTTTCAGCACCTTCACCGCCAAGTATGATGCCCGCGAGCGCGATGCTTCATCCCTATCGATCTACCTGGACGGCAGTGTTGATGGAGGACTTACAATGTGCAGATCACGCTCGCGCTTGTGTGTAATGCGACATCGTAACCCACAGCTTGGCAGTGGAAGATCAGGGACCTTATCATTGCCTCCGTTACAATTTCATCACAGGCTTTGATGCGAGTTTCCACGCCGAGGATCTGGGCCTAAAGATTCCTGAAGCTAATGGTTCGTCCCTTAAAGACTGCTGTATATAAGATAAGGCGAGAGTGGCTGATTTTCATCCCCCAACCCTCACCCTGATCCGTTCAGACATGCACTGTGCCCCCACTCACATCGTCACCGCGGCCCGAGCCATTATGGAGACCCCAATTTCCCCACTGCTCGCTTCCCCTGTTCCCGCCCATGACCACCACTCGCATGCCGCCGGGATTTGCCCAGTCAGAGGGTTCAACCATAGCTACTGCCCACCCCAGCCCGATGACAGGAGGTCGCCATGTCCTGCCCTGAACGCTCTCGCGAACCATGGCTTTCTGTAAGTCAAAATCCGAAACATGACATTCGAACATGACACTCATCATCATGTGAATCGCATGAACAGACCAAGGGATGGGAAAAACATCGGCCCATTTACGATCTTCCACGCACTCCGGGAAGGATACCACTTGTCTGCGATCTTGGCCTTCATCCTCGCCTTTGGTGGCTGGTTCATCCTCGGCCAACTCCGCAAAGTGTCCCTTTGGGACTTTTCCCGTCATAATTGCATCGAGCACGATGCATCGCTCTTCCATCTTGATGCGCACAACGAGGACGAGTACGCACCGATCGCAGTCAGCAACTCGTTGATGAAGACGGCACTCTATCAAGGTGGTCGGTATCTTCCCGGTCGCATGACGCTGGAGGATGTCGCCAACATTCGCGTGAAGCGCGAGGTGGCACTTGCTAAACCATTGCGGTGGTGGCAGGCGGAGATCGCACGGGGTGAAATGGCAATTGCCATTGGCGTTTTGGGCGGCAAGGACGCAGCCAAGAATGGTCTTGACCTCGAGGTGCTCCGCCTTTGGGTGACGCAGGAGCGCCTTCCCGATGATTGGAAGCCGGACCATACCCAAGGTCTGCACAAAACAGGTTTGATGTCCAAAGTCATTCGGGATCGCATGGAAGCGATGAAAAAGGGTCAGATGCCTAACATCTTGGATGAAGAGTGCACACCTATTTTCTCCCCAACATCTGCAGTGTCAACCACGAAGAGATTTTGAGCAGAGTCGACAGACTCACTGGGTGGCATAGCAGGGTGGTGTATTTTATATTTAGCAACAAGAGCTCGACTTTCATATAATAGATACTTCGTTACATAGCACCAACTGCGGGCAATGTACTCACCATACGCTGGCTTACATAAAAGTACTGATCATATCCTTGTCTGAGTGACAGGAGGTCGTGAGGGTAGGTAATACGGACACGATGTTCATCCGGAACATACTGAATCGCTTGGAGATACAAGGTATACAGCAATAGCAACGCGATTTGAAACGCGGCTACATCACAGACTTCCCCCAGTGCTACTTACGATGAAAATCAGACATCAGAGCTTCAAAACATTGCTACGCAATAGAGGGATCAGGAAAAAAAGCGACGGTACTTGTCGTAAGCAGATTGAGCTTCCTCCAAAAGATATTTCAGGTACTTTTGGCGGCCCATGTCACGAAATGTAGGTATGGTCGGCGCAAAGGTAACGGATTCTTCGTGTACGATGCGATCAGCTACCCTTTCCTTCCACTCTCTCGAGATATCGCGTTCATCAGGGATCAAGATATCTAAGAGACCGAGAATATTGACGCTCTTCACAGGTCGGCGAATACCCCGACAGAGAACGAGACATACGAATGTTGCTGCCGAAGCCGGGGTGCGGAACGACCACTTCCTTATCGATGGACGGCCCAGCGCGTCAAGTAATCGCTCCGTCCGAATACGGTAGTTTTGAGATTGCAAGACAAGCCTTGCGAACAACCCAAAGTAGGAGGTTTGGACAAAGAACGACACACCATGAAGCAATAGAGTGGCGGAAGATGCCGACTTGATGCAGGCCGCTACTATCACCAGTCCAAGGAATTCTCCCGTCAACCTTGCCACCGATCGCAACGGCGTTATTCCCGAGACTGGTGGTACGAAATAATTGGTAGATGCCTTCAGTCCCCACCAGCATGCCTTGATCATCATGCGCCCCACGACTACCACGTAAGCCATCTCTCTGAGGTTGGGAATAGCAGTGTGTAAATGCAATAGTCGCATCACTATCGCCTCGCATACCCCACGACATCCTCCCTCCAACGCACCGTATAGGAGGTCAGAGACGACTTGCTTCTCTTGCGATCTCTCGCTGACGGGGATTACACCTTGCGTGGGTTGGGAATCTGCAAAAGAGAGGTAGAAGCCACCTTCCGTGACTGCCTCGACGATTTTTTGGCTGCCACGGATCACCACTGTGAAGTCGTCGTCCATGAGCACCGCACATCCGAAATCCGGATCCAACTCCGCGGGTTGCACTGCCGTCCTCCGAATGAGCGTGAGCGTGCCAGGTCCGAGTATGAGAGCGGCTACAAAATCAATGGCGATGAACTCGGAAGCAGGAGACCACTGGCGGGTCCTCAAGATGACAAGCCAGCTCAGCAGTATGGGTACAAGCACCATTAAATCGACATCCGCCTGTGTGGAGTACTCCGACTCGAGACGACGATGCGGAACGTCGAAGTCTAAAACGGCGACAGCCGGGGGGTGACCTTCCTGATACGTTGAGACCGTATCCGACTCGGAGCTGTGCAAAGGGCTAGCGAGGTCTGCCTCTGCGACAGCCCGAGGGTCACCGTTCTGGTGCGATGTGTCTGTGCTGCCAAGCTCAGAATCTGGTAGATTTTTACTGTGTCGGAGAACGAGCTTTGCGATATGTCCCGATTGCCGTTTGGTGAGACTGGCCATTGGATAGACAAAATCTGGCCCTGTTCGTCTTCCATCCCAGAATTGCGAGCCAACGACGGATGCAAAGTCGAGAAGAACCTGTGGAAGTTGTACAAAGCCAAGAGCCCTGATAATTTCCAGTGCACGTTGAAATGGGGTCGGTAAATATGAGCTTGAGAATTGTAACAGCGGCAATGGCATGGTGGCCGGAACGATGTGGCATGTGAACTTCTTGCAGGTTCTACTACGTAAAGACTGCAATCAGAACTCAACAATGTCATTGTCGGCAGCATTGACAGGAAGCCAAAAAATCGTTCTCGTCACTGGGTGCTCCACAGGTGGAATAGGATTTGCTCTGTACGTGTCATCGACAATACTTATAAGTACCACGCTGAGGTGTGTTCTGACTACGAACGCCCAACAGATGCGAAGAATTCGCTGTGCGAGGGTGCATTGTATATGCAACGTCTAGAAAGCTCGAAAGCATGGAGGGATTTCAGAGCCCGAACATCCGAAGACATGTCCTGGACGTCACCAACGGAGATGATATTGAACACATGGTGCAAACCATCCTCGCAGAAACTGGCAAAATCGACATTGTCGTGAACAATGCAGGTGCTACAGCTATTGGTGAGTCCTGATCTCACAGAATTCGGTCTGGCTTTGGCGATTCGGCCTTGTCGGTTTATCCTGAGTACGACGCAACAACTTTGTCTCTAGGTCCCGTGGCTGAAGCCACTATCGACCAAATTCGAAACGCTTTCGAATTGAACACCTTTGGTGCTTTGCGCGTATCGAATGCGGTGATACCTTTTATGTTCAAGCGCAAGGAAGGCTTGATCGTGAACATTGGTTCCATCGCGGGCCTGATGTGAATTTTAACGTGCTTCTCAAATGACGTCAGCTAAGCTTCTGCAGAACGACCCCGTGGAATACTCTGTACTGTGCTGCCAAGGCTGCGCTCCACTCCATCTCCGAAGGTCTCGCAATGGAATGCAAGCCATTTGGCGTCAAAGTCATGCTTGTCGCTCCAGGAGGCGTCACTTCTAACATCGCAAAGAACCAGGCAACGACCTTGACACTCTCACCCACGACGATGTACCAGCAGTACGAGTCAAAAATAATTCAGCGGATGAATGCCAGCCAGGGTCGAGGAAGCATGGACACAAGTGAGTTCGCCCAAAAGGTAGTGGCACAGGCTCTTGGTGCAAGCCCACCGCCGTATATGACATTGGGTTACAACTCTACCCGGTTTTACCTCTTTCAATGGCTACCACGACAGTATGTCCTTGATCAGATGTACAAAGCTCTGATCGGCTAGTAGCCGGTACGTTTCACCCCTCCATTACATATATCATGATCCTCGGGCTCACTTCAGCCCAGAGCCGCCGTCTCACCGCATCTGTGTCAGATGGTGGCAATGTATGGGAGACTATCAAAGTCATTTCTGTATCCCATTGACCATACCACACCCGTGTTAGTGCTGCGCGCATGTACATGCTTGACTGCTTGGCCACAATGTTTGCTCTTCATCGTCGAAAGCCAAGTTACGTTGCAAGCAGGGTTTCTGGCACTCTCAACATCACGGGGATCTCAAGCCACTGGCCCGCTCGTCGGCACTTCCCGAGTATAGAAGTCGCGGATATGTACAATATGTACAGTGCCATACACGATCGTGAGGGCAGTGAGGGTGGTTTGACAGGATCGTAACTGGTCTTGACAGAATGGTATTTGCAACAGGATTGACATGTTGCTGATCGGACCGAATCGTTGAAATTGCCGGGCTGTATGGGAATCACTGTAGCTACACATCATACACTAGGAGGACAAGCCACTGGAAGACGCGGTACGACTCTGTTGCAAGGAGTTCTGGTGACCCTGAGGCTAGTTTGATGACCCCGTTGCAAGCTTATCATTAGATAATTGATCCTCGGACAGCCTTGGCCATGACGCCCAATTGGAACATGGGCTTGGCTCGGGCAGAGACGGCGAGCGTGAGTCGTGGGGCTCGCATGATCCTCGAATCATTGATTGGCACGGTAATTTAAATCGATCCGCACATCTTTTTGATTTCTTATATACAGAGTTACCTCCCGAGAACTAGGTCTGAATAGTTATCTGGTCATATGCTGATCGGCGATGGCATCACCTTTGGATGGAAGCTCGAGATCGCATTAGTTCCTAGGTTGACTTCGCTGATCAAGCTGTGGTCAGTGCTAAGCGTAATCGTAATTCCCCAGAATGGGTTATCCCTGAAACCGCAACAAGTCAAAATTGACATCATGGGCGTCGGAGGTGACGTATAAAGTGAGGGGCTACGCCCCTGGAATCCGTAGAGTTCAACTTCCACTCCCTCTCAGCTACTGCACGTTCGAGGTTTTATCCATGTCTGCCAAAACACAAGTTCTAATTACAGGCGCCACTGGTATGTCTCCGTGGTTTGTCGGGCATTACGCCATCTGAAATTTATTTGTCTACCAGGCTATATCGCTGGCTCTGTGCTCGATCGCCTTCTCCGGCACCATACCTTCGCGACCTCTGAGATCACTGCCCTTATCCGTAAGGCGGACAAAGTTCCCGCCTTCGAGTCCCTTGGAGTCAAGACCGTCCTAGGATCCTATGATGACCATGCACTTCTTGAGAAGCAAGCCTCGCTGAGTGATGTCATATTCGCATGTGTGCGTTTACTCGTTGAATAACTAAACTTATCTGATGTGTTTCTCGTCGTTTCGTGGGTATAGGCGGATGCTGATAACGCGGAGGCGTGTGCGGCGATCTTGAGAGGTCTGAAGAAGAGGCACGGGGCGACCGGCAAAGTGCCTATTCTTATACATACCGTGAGTGGTCAATGCTTCAGAGAGATGTCATTTTCTCACGCGTGGTCATTTAGTCTGGAACTGGTTAGTACGCAGCTCCTCAAGCCTCTGTCGCCCATTTGCTTGATTACTTCTTTTTAGCTGTCATTATCGATAACACGGAAGGGAACTATGCGACTGACACAGTCTGGGATGACACAGACGTAGCCAAACTAGACACAATTGCAGACACCCAATATCATCGAAACGTCGACGTACTCCTTCTCGCCGCTGATAAGGAAGGTGAGTCTTGTACCTGTCCGATACAGGTTGCCCAAGCATTCCTCCGCGGCGTCTTTACTTACCCACAGTCTCAAGGGTACGTGAAGACGTACATCGTCATGCCTCCGATGATCTACGGCTTCGCTTCTGGAAAACTGGTGGATTTGGGTGTTCAGAACGCACGCTCCATACAACTTCCTGCGGCGGTTTCCGCCAGTATTGCGAGGAAGCATGGCGGATATGTCGGCCGGGGATTGAACGTGTGGCCAAACGTTCACATCGATGACAGTGGGTTTCCTGTGTGTTCTGTACTGAGAATGGACAAGGCTCACTTGCGCGAACACGATCGGCAGTTGCGGATCTCTACATCATCCTTTACGACGCCATCTTGGAAGGCAGGGCGGGCCATGGTCGCGAGGGGCTCTACTTTGGCGAGAACGGTCACCACTTGTTGAAAGACGTCGGCGCCAAGATCGGAGCAGCGCTTCGTGATCTGGGTGTGAGTGAGACGGCGGAACCGAACGCGTTTACTGAAGAGGACTACAAGCAATTCCCTTCCGTACGTGTCCACGGATGACGTGCTCGTTATGCGTGCTGATCAAATGATACACATTACTTTCAGCTGGCTCCCCTCCTTGGAACGAACTGTAGGTGTAAGGCGAGCCGAGGGCGTGCACTTGGCTGGGAGCCCAAGTACACCACGGAAGATTTGTTCAAGAGCATACGGGATGAGGTCGAGTGGCAGTTGAAACACGCGCCCCGTGCCTGATTCGGAATTCTCGGGCGAGCTGGATGAAATGTACTTCGTATCGTCTGTTTGTATATTTTGTATATTAAGTTGCGATCCGAATCAATGGTGAATGTTTTCCGTTACTTTACAAGTGAAGTTTTCGGACAAATCAAATTTCTCTTGTTAAGTCATCAGTAATGTATCTTCTCTCCTTCTCACTCTCGAGAGCGTGGTGTACAGTTGGTCGGATCAATTAGTAGGTCAAGAACAGTGCGAGTAAGTGTGAGCCCTTGACAACCGTTGAACGTCGTCGCATACGCTAATCGAAGAGGAAATTGGCGACGCGAAACGGTCCAATCTGAGTTCGGAGGGGTGTAGTTGAAGGTTATGCGGAGAATGCAGTGAGCAGCCGAGTCTACACGAAGTGACGATGAATTTTGGCGACTCGCGCACGCGCATTGCCAGTGTAAACCAAGCCTTTCTTGATGGATAGGTTGCGTTGGACGGCGCAACTGCACGTGATCTCGCGGTCGATTTAAGTTATCTGGATTCTGCACCATCCAGAAGCGTGACGCTTCCTACCATGAGAACAATCGAAGGGACATCTCCTACGACGCCGTGAACGGTCGTCATGATTGAGTGAGCTTTGAAGATGAAAAAGAGCCAATGTCGATCACGCGCCACGCGCCCACCGCCGAGACATGGACGCTTCCAAATACGGCGATGACACAGTGGACGCATCACTCCCGCAAACTCCAGGTAATAGGTGGATGAATTAGCAGTCTTCTTCCTTCGACGATCTACAGCGGCATTTTGTTGAATAGCCGGAAGGACGAGTCGGAGGCAGTGGGTTTATCCAGGAAAAAAATTAGAGAAAAAAATTAAAATCAATTCATCTCGGACCCCAGATCTTGAAGTGTCCACCAGTGCTTTGCTTTATCCTCACCAGTGCGTTCAAGTTGAACGTGCGTTACCTCCTGCCTCTTTGGCACAACTAGAATACTGACAGAACTCCCGCGGAAATGATTGCTGTCAACACTGCCAGCGAGAACACCGAACAATATATTTTTAGAACCCGGGTGGTCCGAGACCTGCACAGCCAAAAAGTTGTGACATACGAAACTCGAACTAGCTCCTTAGGCCGCTATCAATGGCGAAAAAGTGCTCCAGGTGCTGTGAACAAGGTGGATGAACACTGTTATAAATGTAAGCGCAAAGATTTACGCCGGTTGTTGAACCGCCCTCTGTCCTTTCTGACCCTCCATTTATCGTGCCAAACTAGGGCTGCCAGTCATGGTACCAGGTCTGACCGTCATACATCGTAATAAAATCCACGCAGCACCAACGTTGTTACGTGGGCACAAGGGCAGCATGTCATTTGTCGCGTTTATTTCGGATGACCAAATTATCAGTGCATCCAACGAGGACAGGTCCATTCGACGGTGGAGTTTATCAGACGGACATAATAAAGTGGTGAAAGAACCGGTGGTGTGTGCAGTCGCTAATTCGCCTAACGGACGCTGGGTGGCCATGGGAGGCAGAGATGGGAGGGTGAGATTATTGAACCTCGAGACCCCCACAGAAGTCATGAAGTCGGTTGGAAGACACGCGGATGTGATCAAGTCGTTGTCATTCTCTCCGGATTCAAGCCGGCTGGCGAGTGGTGCGCAGGACGGGACAATGTTCGTATGGTCCTCCACTACGCTCGAGCAAGTCGCAGGTCCGTTCAAAGGGCACACAGACGCCGTCTGGTGGGTCTGCTATTCCCCGGACGGAAGGAAAATCGCAAGCTGTGACCGGGAGGTTATTCAGGTCTGGGACAGCACTACCTGGACTGCAATGGCCATATATGAACCAGCGTGGTCGCTTGCATGGTCTTCCGATGGCCGCACCCTCTTCGCTGGATGTGTCAATGGCACCATCAAAATTTACAATGTCAGCACTGGCATGCTGCATGCGACGTGTAGTGGACATAGTGATGTAGTTTTCGCGATCGCGTTGTCCCACAACGGGAAATTTATCGCCACCGCATCATGGGATAAGACTGTCTGTCTCTGGGAAGCAGTGACATTTCAACAGATTGGTCCAAATCTTCCACACAATGCCAAAATCCATTCCATCTCAATCTCGCCTGACGACAGCCATCTTGTCAGTGGGGCATGGGATTCGAAAATCCGCGTATGGAACCTGAGGACCGTCGCTCCAAGCCTCTTCAAAGACTTTCCACCGGAACCTGACCGAGGACCAGTATGCTTACCGTGTCCATTCGCCTGCCGTATTCTTAGCCTGACCCTCTTGTATAACAGACGAATGATGCTCCCCTCTTCTCGTTTCCACGCTGGAGTATACGTACCAGGGACAGTGGCCCTTCTAATGTATTTGCGATCAGCGTTCATCCAATGGACGCTGATGCCATTCTCCTGCATCAAGGCTTCCGACCATGAGAGTTTACCCACACCCGACCCTGTGAGTGTTCCTTTCACCGTTGTAACCGGATCATATTCATCCTCTTCTTTCAGCATTACGAGGCACCTGAGAATACTACTACTGGTGATCGTAGTTCTACCAAGAGCAAGAACTCCGAGAAGAGTATCTTGAATCTATTCCGTTCAAAGCCCGAGCATGATGATATGGTGCGTTTGCAACAAATCTTGCGAATAGCACTCGTTTTTTTGACGCTTTCCTTGTACAGATTAATGATCCGCGAACTCACACTGTAAGTTGACATCATTCCCTTAATGCATGATAGTCTACCTTAGCCCTCTACACAAGGAAGCACTCGTACAGATAGTTGGAACTCCTCGTTTTATTATCCTGTGGTGAGTACATTATTGGACGAAGACTTAGCCAGTCAATAACGTGATATTCATTTTTGTAGGAGGATCTACCAATCGTAAGTCCCACCGACGCGATGATTATGCACTCACTTTCATATCCGATTTCCGGTACAGGGACCTTCTCCAGGTGGTTGCTCGCCCGTTCCTTCCCCGTTTCCCCCGTTGCAAGATGTCACCATAATTGTGTGTCCCCTCTTGATTACTCGATTTTAGAAGGCACCGACAAAGTTATAGCATCCGCCCACTCCAACGCGATCAAGGAGACAAGTCAGAGAAAGTGAAAATGCGAGGTTTATCGGGGAAATGTAAAGTATTATATCACGAGGTTGACTCACTCGTGGTTGACCTCGCACGGCAGTCGATCTAATCCTGCCCATAACCTCACTGGCTGTATTGTGCCAGAAGGGAGCCATCCGGTCTCTGGTGGTAGCCACGGCGATATTTACAGAGGCACGCTCGATGTGAATGGGAGGTCTATGCGAGTTGCGTTGTCGTGTCGACTCCACAGGGATTTAAACTTACCATCAATGAACGTAGGTCGCAATCAAAGTAATAAGAAGATATACGGCTCAGGGCGATGACCTATCGAAGCAGAGGGTGTGTATTATGGGCTCAATCGCCCGCCCCGAGAATTAATTTTCCTCCCAGCGTCTTCGTCGGGAGATCAAACTCTGGTTGAAGCTTGACCACAGGAATGTCATACCATTGCTTGGGACAACCACAGATTTTCCCGCTCTTGTCTGTCCGTGGGTCGAGAATGGCTCTTTAACATCTTATCTTGATCGCCGCAACGATGACCTGACAGTACAGCAGAGATTTGGCATAGTGAGCATCTTCAATGTCCTGTTGGGCATTTTTGACTCGGAACGTCGGCGCTGCAGATCAACGATGTCGCTTTGGGACTGCAATACTGTACGTGATCTTGCTTCACCACGGCTGTCTAGTCGGTGACACATCCTAATCGTTTAGTCGGTGACACATCCTAATCGTTCGTAGTGCATTCTCAGTCCATCGTACATGGCGATATCTCTGGTGTATGTGGCGGGTTTGGTTTTGCCGTTTTTTCTCGCTCACGTCAACATTGCCAGTCGAACATCCTCATCTATGGCAGTGGAAGAGCTTGCATCTGTGATTTCGGCCTGTCAATCGTCGTGACTGAAATTGAAGGATCCTCCATTGCGTTGACATACCAAGTAAAAGGAACGCTCCGCTGGACAGCTCCCGAGTTATTCCTGATTCGTGAGCCTGTGAACGAAGACGAGGATGCACGCAATATCTTTCCGGAAAGCGATATCTATTCGCTTGCTGGTATCATGCTCCAAGTGCGTGTCTACTGATTGAGTCGGGAGTGTGACGTGGCGCTGACGACGCCTGCATCTGGCTTTGTTCTTTGACAGATCTTGAGTGGTAAAATACCCTACCATTACTTTCCCCGCGATGAGCAAGTGATACTGGCCATATCCAAGGGGGAGCGTCCGAAGCGTCCTAGCTCGACCTGTGTCGTCACGGATGACCAGTGGGGCTTTATGATGGAATGTTGGTCTTTTGTGGCGGCGGATCGTCCTTCCGATTCGGACACGGTAACGTTTGTGCACGAACAGCTCCTCGATGCCGTGGCTGGGTCGTGCGAGTCAACGCTGCAGATACGTAGTGATACAGTGAGAGATTCCGGCGAGTATAGCTAGGGATAGAAAGTCTTGTCGTTTTTGTCGAGCGCGTCGGATGGGTTTGTTTTCTAGGACGATCGGTCGTTTTTGTGATTGTGTGTTGTTGTACACTAGGACTCGAACACAGGGCGGATGTCGTCAGCCTGTCGGTCGATCTGTTGTCTACAGGCATGTCGTCCAGGCTGTGTCCACCCTTCGGACATGTCTACATATTTATCAATAACAAATGGGCTCAGGTCCAAGTCTTGAGAGTCCCGTGCGGCAGATATACTCCGAGTCGTTGAAGAGATTGACACTGAAACAATCAGCAAAGCCCCATGGTCATAGACTGGGCTAGTCACCAGACTAGCCCCATGGCTATAGCACAATGTTTGCTTATTCATACTAAACAGATGGAAGCACTTTCCAGCATCACAATACCAGGGACCTCAAACCGCCAGTTGTAGGTAGAACAAAACAAGAAGGAGCTGACCAAAGGATTGTTCAATTTTTTTTGCATGCGATCATCGATGTCAATGTTGAACCCTGAGGAGTTCATTTAGCGCCCATTCCCCATTGGCTGCCAGACTTGGCTTGATGGATGGATCATAAATGTCATTTGGTTCAGGAACAGTCAGGGATAGAAGCTTGGAGAAGTGCGAGGCAAGAAAAAGTCAAACACTTCCCTTTATGGAATCAAGTTACATTGCCCCGCTAGAACAAAGAAATGGGGATACTTCCCCGGTCCAGGCCACGTGCCAGGTCCAGGTTCAGCGCTCAGCGCTCAGCCGCGGCGGCTGTGAACATGGTGGGTGAACAGCTTAGAGCTTCACCTCTACGTCCACCAAAGCGTCCTCACTTTCTCTTCTGTCCTTCTTTACCCTCCTCATACTGCACCGAACCACAGGTGCCAGCCATGTCACCGAGTCTGGCCGTCATACATCGTAGTAGAGGTCACACGGCACCAACGCTGTTACACGGGCACAATGGTCGCATGGCGTTTGTCTCGTTTATTTCGGATGACCAAATTATCAGTGCATCCAACGAGGACAAGACCATTCGACGGTGGAATTTATCGGACGGACATAATAAAGTGGTGAAAGAACCGGTGGTGGGTGCAGTCGCTAATTCGCCTAACGGACGCTGGGTGGCCATGGGAGGCAGAGATGGGAGGGTGAGATTATTGAACCTCGAGACCCCCACAGAAGTCATGAAGTCGGTTGGAAGACACGCGGATGTGAT